>JAHRHZ010000071.1:27305077-27331209 GCA_024137785.1 Ginglymostoma cirratum | reverse complement strand
GCCTCCCCCTCTCTCCCTATTTATTTCAGAACCCTCTTCCCCTCCCCCATTTCTGATGAAGGGTTTAGGCCCGAAACGTCAAGTTTTCCTGCTCCTATGATGCTGCTTGACCAGAAATGAAGCTTTGTTTTGTTTTTAAGTAACAGCTAACTTTTTCCTGTCTCCTACCCTTGTTTTCTAAAGCACTGATCTACTCACCTCGGATATTATTACATTTTAAAACCACAGTTGAATTTTTGTGAACACATTTTCAAACAACTAGACTCCACCAACAGATCTAAATATTTGAACTAAAACTGTCTTTCCCTTCTTAACATACACCACATAGAAATACAGATCAAACTTAGTGCTACACACAGTTCTATGTACATGAGAACATACGTTTGCAAATAATCATAGTTATTATAATAATGATGAAGTAACAGTTATTATTGTTGTGAAGCTTCATCATATCAATGTAAAGAGAACCAAATAGGAAGCAGCTATAAGCCAGATAAGTTTTAACAGAGGGGTACTCCTATCATGACCCCCCTTCTTTCATAGAAACATGGAAACTAGGAGCAGAAGTAGACTATTCATTCCTTTGAGCCGAGTCCACTATTCATAGAGACCTACAGCATGGAAACAGACCCTTCAGTCCTACTTTTCTATGCCGACTAGATATCTTAAATTAATCTAGACCCATTTGCCAGCAGTTGGCCTACATCGCTCTAAACCCTTCCTGTTCATGTCCCCATCCAGACACGTTTTAAATGTTGTAATTCTACTCTTCTCCTTCACATCCTCTAGCAGCTCATTCCATACACACGCCACCCTCTGTGTGAAACAGTTGCCCCTTCGGTCCCTATATCATGGCTGATCCTCCATCTCAATGTTATATTTTTACTTTCTGTCCATCCCCCTTGATGCCTTTAAAACCGGGATGGCCCGGTGGCTCAGTGGTTAGACTGCTGCCTTACAGCACTAGGGATTTGGGTTTGATTCCAGCCTTGGGTGACTGTCTGTGTGAAGTTTGCATATTCTCCCTGTGTCTGTGTGGGTTTCCTCTGGGTGCTCCAGTTTCCTCCCACAGTCCAAAGATGGTCGAGTTGATTGTCCATGCTAAATTCTCCCATTGAGTCTAGACTGGGAAATGCAGGGGTGGGATAGGGAGTGGGTTGAGGTAGGGAGTGGGTCTGGATGAAATGCTCTTCAGAGGGTGGGTATGGACTTGATGGGCTGAATGACCTACTTCCACACTGTGTGGATTCTATTCTATGAACATAAAAGAAAACCCACTTGTTTCTTGAATATAATCAGTGGTTTGGTCTCCATAGCCTTCTGTAGAGAATTCCACAGGCTCTCTGTGTAACGAGATCTTTCCTTGTCTCAGTCCTAAATGTTCTACCTCATATCCTAAGACTGTGTCCTCTGGTTTTAGACTCCTCAACAAGGGAAAACATTGTCCCTGAGCCTAGCCTGTCCATCCCTGTTACAATGTTATACGTTTCAATCAGATCCCTCTCATCCTTCAAAACTCTGATACAGATGGGTCTGGTTGAACCAATTTCTCCTCACAGGGCACTTCTGCTGTTCCCACAATCAGCCGAGTAAACTGCAGCTGCATTGCCTCTGAGGTAAGTGTATCCTTTCTCAGGTAGGGAGACCCAAAACTGTACACAATACTCCAGATGTGGTTTCACCAAGGCCCAGAATAACTCTTGTAAGATATCCCAACTTGTGAACTCAAATCCTCTTACAATCAAGGCTAGCAGACTATTTGCCTTCCTAATTGCTTGCTGCACCTGCCTGTTTACTTTCATTGACAAGTGTATGAGGATACCCAGATCACTTTGTATACCTATAGCTACCAAGATATCTCCACTTAAATTATACTCTTCTGCCTTTCACACTGTAATGTTTCACTTCATATCTGCCTTGTGTTTACCCACTCTCTCAACTTGTTTAACTTGCCTTGAAACCACCATGCTTGTCCTCACAACTGATTCCTGCTGTGTCCATTATCTACTACCTGCCACTTGGAAAAAGACCCACTTTATTCTAACTCTTTGTTTCCTGTATGTCAACTAATTCTCAGTCAATGCTAGTATATTTCCTCCAGTCTCATGGGCTGTAATTTTTTCCACTAACCTCTTATAGATCAATTTACCAAAAGCCTTCTTAAGATCCAAAGACACCGCATCCACCGGTTCTCCCTTATTTGTTCTTCTAGTGACATAATCACAAAATAAACTTTAGCCAATTTGTTCGGCATGATTTTCCTTTCATAAACCTAGGCTGGCTTTGTCCCATCCTGTTAATGCTTTCCAAATGTTCTGTTATCATGACTTTTACATTAGACTCTAGCACATTCCCTAGACCTGATGTTAGGCTAACTGGTCTGCAATATGGCTGCACATTGCTCCTTTTGGACAGAGCTCTTTTCTGAGAGTTCCCTTTTCATTTGAAGTGCAGAAAGCAATCTTAATGGAAAATTTCTTCTTCTGCTTTCCTGAGTTATGTATGAGAATCTAATTAATTTGCCAGCTAGATGATTCATTTCTGTTTGGTTATTTGAAGGAATGCTCATTGAAGTTCAAACCTGATTGAACAGGCTTGTCCAATTTTAACATTTTTCTTTATGTGGATGAAAATAAGAGACCAGGCAGCAAAGAAAAACAAAATTGCCTCCTTTTATGCCACAATATGCTTGCACTTTGTATTGAAGCTTTTGTCGGATGCTGTTCAGGGGTTTCAGACCATTTAGCCCCTTACAGACAGTTAACAGTGGGGCCAACGTACAGTCCAGGGATCAAAATGTGAGTAAAACTGTATTGATCACATGATTGATAGAAGTCTGATATAAGAGAGTTAACACCAAGCAGCTTTCTTGAACCTAAAAAAAAACTACAACATGTTTCCATGACCGTACAAGTTTTACAGTCTGTAGGTCAAGGAGAAAGGGTCATTTGTATTTTTCTAGACTACTAACATCACAGAGCTGGCCTGAGAAGTTCATACACCAGGGGATAGCAAGTAACAAAGCAAAATCCAGTGCCATCACAAACTTCCTGATGAAAGTAAATGTAGCACACAAGGATGTTTCAACCTGAGCACTACTTGGTAGCTGAATACTTTTCTTCAGTAATTGTGTGTGGGTATGAAAGAAAGTCAGAAAGACCAGGGCTACTGCAGGCAGCTAGATCAAGTTAGCACTGTGACTGAGATGTCTGGCTGGCCTTTTGAGTTGGAGCATCATTGCTAACTCTGTAACAGCTGCAATGGCAGTCTTTCGATACATCATTTTGTATTGAAGGCTGACCTCATTAGAATGTACAATTTTTTTTCAGAGTGTGAAATGGTGTTTCCACAGCTGGTGAGTCCATACCCAGGGGATATAATAATCATAGGATAAGGGCAAGTTCACTGAGTTCTGAGATGAGGAGGAATTTCTTCACCCAGAGAGTGACGAATGTTTGGAATTCTCAACACCAGAGGCCTGTGGAAGTTCAATCAATGAGCAGGTCTAAGGTAGAAATTGTTAGATTTCTGGAGACAAATGTCATAAGGGGATATGGAAATAGCGCAGGAGATTAACATTGAAATAGATGATCAGCCATGATCTAGTTGAATGTTGGAACAGTCTCAATGGTTTAACTGGCCCAGTCCTGCTCCTGTGTCCAACCCTGATTTTCTAATTAGCTTTATTTAGATTTAATAAACAAGTGGAATCTCTTTCTTCAATTTTAACAAAGTATGTGGAATAACACTGATGTTAAAATAATGCTGATTGCTGAATCCAAGCTGCCTTGTCTCTGATAGTTCGAGGCTGGTAACTCAATAATAATAATGTAGAAATTGTACAGTTCCTTTTGTGGATCTGAGACCAGCAAGTGCCATTTTTTGGATTTCATAAGTGAGTCTTATAAAAAAGACTGATAATTGTCCACAGGTTGGTTGTTATCAGATGCAGGTAGAGTGATACAAAGTGAAGTTTAATCTGATAACAAGAACATCCAGAAGTCTCAGTATGTTCTGAATACAGTTTTAGAGAAGTATAATCAGTCTTTCAGAGGCTATTCCCCTGGGTTCATTATCTACAAATCAAAGACTCTGTCTGTCTCTTTTTGTGCCTGTTGGGACTGAAGGACTGAAGCTGTCCTGGGTTCTGTTCCAGCAAAAGTCATCGTAAGATGTTTCCTCAGAGGAAGATGCCTTTTCCTACATAAAATTACCACACCCCAAGAAAAATCGTGCTTAAATTTACATTCATCATTGGTCCACTGGAATGCTTTGATCCAGATGTGAATATGGACATCAAATCCTTTAAGATAAACTATCATAGGAACAATATACCTCAGTCCAACAGCAGTGATGATCATTTCTATTCTATCATATCATAAATTACACAGCAGTGCTTACAGATTGCGGTAATGTGTACAATTAAACAATAAATACATTCTTCTAAACAAGTTCAGAGATAGTAGGAACTGCCGATGGTGGAGAATCTGAGATAACTAGGCATAGAGCTGGATGAACACAACAACAACAGAGGAGCAGGAAAGCTGACGTTTCGGGTCTGGATATGTTTTTAATAAATATGGCATTTTGAGAAACCAATATACCAAGCAAACAGAGCATGAAACTCTGTACCACAAGCAATTGTTGATAGTATCAGCATCAATACATTTACAGAGAAAACAAGATAAAATCTTGAGGCAGTATGATATCGAAGTGCATGTTGATGGGCTTAGATCAAGAGCAGTAAGAGGAAGTTTGTAAGGTCCAGAAAGGCAGGCAGTGACCAGTTGAACCCAATGACCTGTTTCTGTGCTCTAAATATTATGTCATAAATAATTGTTTGATCATACAAAGCTTGAGTATTGCAGAAAAAGACACATTTTGTCAAAGTGTTTCATCTTGTTCTCATTGGGACAGTTTATACAAATATCAAGTCAGCATGAAAATTCAACATTTATACTACATGAGAAGCCAAGACTGTCTGGTTGGCAAGTGGACTGATGTTAGAGCTACTGCTATGTTAAATATACTCAAAAATGCTGATTGACAGTTAACTGACAGGCTTTGTTTAAATTCAAAATAACCTGGTTTAAAGTTTTAAAAAACCTGGTAGTTAACTATCATTCCAGATTAATGGTTGCATTTTCCATGTCAATACCTTTACCAATCTACTTGGTCTACTTGCCAAACAATCAGCACACTCCATCTCATGAAGTATAAATATTGTTCTTCTCCCCAGGTGAGTTGGTATTTCTTGTAAATTGTCCTGATGAATGCAGGACAAATAGCTTCAACAAAGTGTCTTTGTTCAGTAACATCATGTAAAAAGAGAGATCCTAATCTCTTTTGAAAAATCTAATTATGTTTGTGTCTCACATTAACTGTAACTTACTATTTAAAAGCAAAATCCCATCCAAGTTTAAGCTGGGTTACACAGGCTCTTTCTACTGCCAGCAGCTGAAGTTAATTTATTAAGACAACCAGCTGGAACTGTTTTGTCTGAGCTAACTCATTTCAGTTCAGAAACGGTTAAAAAGGGGCATCTCAGTGTGAATTAGCATGGAGTGTGCTTTTAAACAGTTTTCTGAGTAACGGAGTTCAGTAAAGTGTAGATGGAAGTTCTACTTTGCTCGGTCTAAACTTTTCACTCTCAGAATTGGTTCTTAGTCATCCACAGGGAAAGAAGCGAACTGTTTGGTAAGTATCTGATGAGGGAGCAGGATCTTGAGGTTTGACAAAAGCACAGGAACTATTATTAATGTTAATAAAATATCTAAAAAAGGAAACTAAAATGAGGTTGTAGACATGCTCGCTGAGCCGGTGTGTTTGGTTGCAGATGTTTCATCACCCTGCTAGGTAATATCGTCAGTGTGCCTTCAGTGAAGTGTCGGTGTTCTGTCCTGCTTGTTATTTATATGCCTCGGTTTGCTGGGGTGGTTGGCATCACTTCTGGTTCTGGTTCCTCAGTGGTTTGTACACAGGGTCTAATTCAATGTGTTTGTTGATGGAGTTCCGGTTAGAATAGCAGGCCTCCAGGAATTCCCATCATGTCTCTGTTTGACTTGTGCGATTCTGGATTTGTTGTCCCAGTTGAATTCATGCCCCTTGTTGTCCGTGTGTGGAGACACCAGTGAGAATTGGTTGTGTATCTTGGTGGCTAGTTGGTGTTCATGTATCCATTTGGTAAGTTTTCTTTCTGGTCTGGCCTATGTAATGTTTCTCACTACACGCAAAATGAGGCATGAAAATAACAAGCGAGACAGAACACCAACACTTCACTGGAGATGCACTGATGACGTTACCTAGCAGGGAGACAAAATGTCTGCAACCAAACCCAGTGAGCAGGTCTACAACCTCATCCACAACCCGAGCTACAAATCTTCTCCAAAACTTTAAATTGAATAAAATAATGAAGTAGTTATTTGAAATGTGTCAAGTATAGCAGGCCAGATGATGAGTTTTGATTCCGAAATGTGGGAATTCCTGGATGGCCTGGATCCAGGACCTAGATATTTGCTATAGGTGTCTGCAGTTCAGGCAGAACTTGAAGTCGAACTATAGACACAACAAGGCATCAGGAAGAGGGACAATCACCCGTTCAATTTTACTCTAGGTGGCTATCACACCTGGAGGTATCTTTATTTTCTGTCTGTATATACAGTGTTGTTAGAATCTGCGATTAATGTTAGCTGTGCATCGATAAAAACCTTACATATCAGACTGACATTAAATTGGGCTTAAAACAAAGAGCATCACATCTATTTATTGTGCTCCTGATACCTGCAGATTTTTGACAATGGGCAATTTAGTGCCATTTTGTAAGCTGTGTAGAATTATTGCTAAATATTAGAACTCATTAAAGTGGGTGAATGTAGTTTTTGCTTTGTGCTTTATGCCTTACTTGCACTTAATGTTGGATACAGCTCCCCCTATTCTGTTTCACAATATGCTTTGATGAGATATGTGGATTAGGAAAAAAACTCTTTACAGCATCACTTGTGTTCAATACAGTTTTATCCTGCGATGATCACCATATGACAGCTACTGAAAAACGTAAAGGATCCCTTACCCAAAACCAGTAAAACTGGGGTAATATACAAAATAACATGCAAAGATTCTAGTTGCTCTACCTGGAAAGCGGCACTAAAAGTGACACTGGCAGCTGGGGGAAACCACAAAGGCCCATTGATTGTATCACTACTGAAGACTTTGATTCAAGATGCTTCTGTAGAAAATGAAATTATTAAAAATTTACATTTTCAACAGCCCAATTGTCTACAACGCTGCAAGACATAGTTATGTGAAGAAACTGCAATCATTTGTTTTGAGAAAAGGACAGTAACTATAGCAACACGATAAAAGTTATCTACAGTCCTGCATTTGTTTTCATCTGTTGTGAAAGGAGCTAGACATCATTCTATTTGTGCAGTGGCAGAAATAACTTCTCATCTTGCAGAAGAGCCTCCTGCCATCGGCATAATGGTCATGACTTGCTGCGTCAATCAACTACCAGAATAGTGTGGGACAAGCTAGTGAGGTGTCATTCTAATCTGTATTCTTCAATAGTGCTTTTTGTGGTGAATGTTCCTATTGTTTGCCTAACTTGTGTGTGTGGTATTGATTTGTTGATATTCTGGTCTAGACTGTAATTCTGAACGTTCCACTGGACTGAAAGGGTTGTGTTGTTGCTCTACATTGAGACATATTGAGATTGTTTCAGGATTCTCTCAACTGAAGACAGATGCAAATATCCCAGAGCTCACCAGCCCTCTTCAGAATTAATGCACTGCCTGTCAAACATTGAGAGACTCTATAAACAGCATAGATTTTGAACATGTTTCATCCTTTTCAGCTGACTGATTGGTGTGAAATTTTGAGCAAATTCTCTAGAGTTTAAATACATCCAGCTTTAAAATTCTTTTCCATGGTTAAAAAGTGAATTGACTGTGCAGAAATAAGACTATGTTTGTCAGTGTTTCGAAGCATATCACAACAGCATTTAAACCAGGCTTTTCTGAGTATTCTTTGTGGAACATTGGGCTCACTGAGGACCAGGAATCAGCACGGATACCTTCAATCGTGGGTCACAACCTCAGGAACAATGTTCCTTAGGAGCAAAGAGGTGAACTTTGGAAAATTCCATTTGTAAAGGCTGGAATTACTTAAAATGCTGGGGCTACATATTCAGAAGCTGATCGGAATGGATGCACAATCCAACAGAATAACCAAAATAAAGCACAATGCTGCAAACTGAAATAAAAACAGAAGTTGCTGCAGCAACTCGGTAGGACTGGCAGTGTCTCTGGAGAGAGTCACAGAGTCAATGTTTTGAGTCCAATGACTGTTCTTTGGAACGAAGAATTTGACACAGGAGTGGAGATAGATTGTAATTTACAACCTTTGGTAAATCCAGAAAAATTTGATTCTTGGTTCATGCAAGTTACAACTTCCCAGAGACCAGTGTCCTCCATGGTGAGAGGTTGGAAGTGAAATAACTCCACAGTCG
Organism: Ginglymostoma cirratum; assembly: GCA_024137785.1. Classification (NCBI taxonomy): domain Eukaryota; kingdom Metazoa; phylum Chordata; class Chondrichthyes; order Orectolobiformes; family Ginglymostomatidae; genus Ginglymostoma; species Ginglymostoma cirratum. Next base: position 27,322,703 of record JAHRHZ010000071.1, on the reverse strand, counting down.
CCCATATCCAGTCACTAGGTCCCCCTTTATTTACACATGGAGAGTCCTTGACACTGACCCAGTTCCCTCAGAGCCAGCTCTCAGAGTGAGCAGAACCTTTGACATTCCTGATTTTGTCTGTCAGCCAGGACTCCCTGATTGGTCCTGAGATTAATAGCCCAAATTGGGGAACTCCTATTCTGAAGTCCATCGGGCTGACTTCATAACTTGAACGTGCTGTTCTCCACAGTGACCTGGGCTCATTGTCCAAAAGGCACAAAGCTAACAATCTGGTGCAGGAAGTAATTAAAAGGGACTTTGTAAATTGGCTTTCATTTCAAGGGGATTGGAATAGATGACTAAAGATGTGCTGTAGTTGAACTGACCTTGGTATTATGTACAGTTTTAGTCTACTTATCTAAAGGAAGGATATACTTGCCATTGTGGGAGTGGACTAGAAGTTCACCAGATTAATCCCTGGGATCACCAGATTATTTTAAAACAAGAGATTGGTGAAACTGAATCTGTATTCCCTAGAGTTTCAAATAATAAGAGGTGATCTACTTGAAACTGAGTAACATTCTGGTTGGGCATGACAGAGTGGATCTAGACATGATGTTTCCTCTGACTGCTGAGTCTAGAACCGGGGCACATAATCTCAGGATAATGGCAGGTCATTTAAGGCAAGGAGTTTGTTTTCATTCAGAGGGTGCTGAATCTTTGGAATCCTGTACCATAAAGGCTCAATCATTGATTAGGTTCAAGACAGAAATCAATCTGGATTTGGAAATAGTGTAACAACTTTCAACCTTTTTTATTCGTGTTGTAACTTAATGCATTTAAAAAATAATGTATAGGAAGCAACTCGTTATCCTTTGAAATGCCCAAACAAAGCATAGTTATGATATAGATCTGTTGAGTGGGAGCAAAATTGTTCAATAATGTGGAAAAATGTGAAATTGGCAACTTTTTCAGAATGAATAGCAAAGTAAGATTCTATTTAAATAGTGAGATATTGCAGCACACTGCAGTACAGAAAGAATTGTGTGTCCTGATACAGGAATCACAAATGTTTATCATGCAGATACAGCAAGTGGCGAGAAAGAAAATTGCAATGTTGGTGTTTATGGCAAAGGGTTTGGGATATAAAAGTAAGACACATTTTATTCAAAAGGTACAAGTTGTTTGTGGATGAAATCCGGAATTCTGTGCAGTTTAGGTCACCTTATTTGAAAAGGGACTTAATTCTGTGAAGAACATTTGGAAAATGTTCATTCAGAGATTGTAAGAACTGCCGATGCTGGAGTCTGAGATAACAAATTGTGAAGCTGGATGAACACAGCAGGCCAGGCAGCATCAGAGGACAGGAAAGCTGACATTTCACGTTGAGACCTTCAGAAAAATTCAATTTTTTTTTTTTTTTTGAAGAAAGGTCCTGACCCGAAACGTCAAATTTCCTGCTCTTCTGATGCTGCCTGGCCTGCTGTGTTCCTCCAGCTCTACACTGTGTTATCTCTGGAAAATGTACATGATGTAGTTTCTTGGGTCAAGTACCTATTGTCAAGTTGAGGGTTTTTGACAGGTCAGAATAAAGTAGCAATTTATTGTCATGTGTATTTTTACAAAAAAGGACAGTGAAAAGTTTTAAGTTGCTGTACAACGGCTCCTGTATTAATGATGGAAGTCATATATAAGAAGAAAAAAGTAAAATTAAGATTTATCTCAGATCAACTTCAGTTTGGGGAAAGTTGATCCACATGGCAAATGCTGGAATACTCAGAAACTGACACCGAGACCTCCATGCTGGGAGGAGAACACCAAATCCTGGAGATCGCCCCTCCAGGACAAAGCTGCCACTTTGGAAACCACTGCTCCAGGCTGCAATACAAGACTTCCACGCTGCATAGTCCCACCATCTTAGTAAATACCAGGAGAACGTTTCTTCTAGTGATGGAGCATAGAACCGGTGGCATTGTTTAAAAACGAAAGGTCTGTCTTTTAAAGGTGGAGATGACAGAATTTCTTTGCTAGTCTGTGGAATTTTCTTCCCTAAAGGGCTGTGGGGATGGATTATTGAAATATCAGTTGATTAAAGTTTTGATGTACAATGGATTTGAGGATTATGGAGGGGCAGGCAGGAAAGTGAAGCTGACTCTAGAAGTGGATCAGCTATGACAGGTAACTGGTTAGGGTCGGCTCAAAGGGCTGAATGGCCTACTCCCATGGTCCTACATTTGAGAGGAATTGAATTTTGCGTTTGCACATGTGGCACATTTCACATACCTGGTTCTTTCACAACTTCCTCTCTCAACTTTAAAAGCTCTGTAAAACTCTTCAAGCTGTTTGACCTCAGTGTTTCCACTATTTCTGCACCCTCCCCCCAAATCTAACTAACATCTTAACTCTCCATTTGGGTGATTTTTTTTTTTTGCTTCTGCTGTATATATTGCTATAATCAAGTGAAAGTTATCTCACAATGATTAAAGATATAAAATTTCCCAACTATTTCACCCATATTTAGGGTAAATCCTAAATGGTTTTCATGAACAGCAAAGGACCCAGTGCTGAGTCCTATATCACTGGAAATGCTTTCCATTTGGTAAAAAACATCCGTTAATAATCACTCTTTGATTCCAGTTACGGAGTCAGTTTTGGATCCAACTCATCACATTTCCCTCTATTCCATGGGCTCTAATTTTTCTGGCTAGTCTACCTTGTCAAGTGTGTTACTAATATCCCTGGAGACAACATACACAGCATTACCATAATCAATCCTCCTTGTCACTTATAAGTTTCAATTAATATAGTAAACTACAACCTTCCCTTAACAAAATCATGGTGACTAGCCCTAATTAATCTGTGCCTTTCCAAGAGGCAATTATTCTAGCAATTTGTCCATCGCTAATGTCAGCCTGATATGGTATTATGATCAGTGTACCCTACATGGTCCTTACTCACACTTGACCTGTCTTGTCTCCCAGATGCAATAACAACAATGTCTCCTGACTCATTGGCTGAAAACATACAATCAGGATGCTTCAAAAATTCTTTCCTCTGTTTGGCCCCCCACACTCTTACAATCCCAGTTTAGATTAGGACAATTCAAATTCTCGCAATTACTGGTCTACAGCTTTTGCATTTCTTTGTAATTTTCCTCCACATTTCTTGTTGACAGTCTGAAGAATACATTCAGCATTGTAATTGTACTTTTTAAAATTAATTACAAACAATTAGATTCCATGTTTTAGCCCACGAGAACACCCTGCCTCTCCTGTAGAAATCTCCTCCTTAATCAGCACTGACATCCCTTCTCCTTTCCTTCTATCCTTCTCATTCTTCAAAGAATATTTTGTACCCAATCCTGCCATCTTTAATGAGGCAGCTCTCATTTATAGACACAAAAATAAATTGCATGTGCCTAATTATACCTGCAGTTTAGCATCTTATTTACTATGTTCTATGCTTTATTTAAAGCTGAGAAAATTTAAGCCCAGGTATAGAAAGACTTCAGGAAGAAGCTATCTGATTCTCCAGTCTGAGAATTGAAATAACTGCAGAAGCTGGTATACCATCACCCAGTCACCTTTTATTTACACATGAACTGTCTTGATTATCAAGACAAAACATGGAAAATTATAGGCCGATTAGCCTAACCTTGGTTGTTGGTAAAATTCTAGAATCCATCGTTAAGGATGAGATTTCTAAATTCTTGGAAGTGCAGGGTCGGATTAGAACAAATCAGCATGGATTTAGTAAGGGGAGGTCGTGCCTGACAAACCTGTTAGAATTCTTTGAAGAGGTAACAAGTAGGTTAGACCAGGGAAACCCAGTGGATGTTATCTATCAAGACTTCCAAAAGGCCTTTGATAAGGTGCCTCACAGGAGGCTGCTGAGTAAGGTGAGGGCCCATGGTATTCGAGGTGAGTTACTGGCATGGATTGAGGATTGGCTGTCTGACAGAAGGCAGAGAGTTGGGATATAAGGCTCTTTTTCGGAATGGCAACCGGTGACAAGCGGTGTCCCGCAGGGTTCAGTGTTGGGGCCGCAGCTGTTCACTTTATATATTAATGATCTGGATGAAGGGACTGGGGGCATTCTGGCGAAGTTTGCCAATGATACGACGTTAGGTGGACAGGCAGGTAGTACGGAGGAGGTGGGGAGGCTTGAGAATGATTTAGACAGTTTAGGAGAGTGGTCCAGGAAATGGCTGATGAAATTCAACGTGAGCAAATGCGAGGTCTTGCACTTTGGAGAAAAGAATACAGGCATGGACTATTTTCTGAACGGTGAGAAAATTCATAAAGCCGAAGTACAAAGGGATCTGGGAGTGCTAGTACAGGGTTCTCTAAAGGTTAACTTGCAGGTTGAGTCCGTGATTAAGAAAGCGAATGTAATGTTGTCATTTATCTCAAGAGGGTTGGAATATAAAAGCAGCGATGTGCTTCTGAGACTTTATAAAGCTCTAGTTAGGCCCCATTTAGAATACTGTGTCCAATTTTGGGCCCCACACCTCAGGAAGGACATACTGGCACTGGAGCGTGTCCAGCGGAGATTCACACGGATGATCCCTGGAATGGTAGGCCTAACATACGATGAATGGCTGAGGATCCTGGGACTGTATTCATTAGAGTTTAGAAGGTTGAGGGGAGATCTAATAGAAACCTACAAGATAATGCATGGCTTGGAAAGGGTGGACACTGGGAAGTTATTTCCGTTAGGTGGGGATACTAGGACCTGTGGGCACAGCCTTCGAATTAGAGGGGGGAGGATAAGACCATAAGACCAGAAGACCATGTGTTGGATCCGGAGGTTGGTGGTGTGGTACGTGAGGAAGAGTGGGATTCTTTTTTGGTTATTATTGCGGGGACGGGGCGTGAGGGATGTGTTGCGGGAAATGCGGGAGACACGGTCGAGGGTGTTCTCGACCACTGTGGGGGGGAAGTTGCGGTCCCTGAAGAATGAGGACATCTGAGATGTACGGGAGTGGAATGTCTCATCCTGGGAGCAGATGCGGTGGAGGTGAAGGAATTGGGAATAGGGAATGGCATTTTTGCAGGAAGGTGGGTGGGAGTATTCCAGGTAGCTGGGAGTCAGTGGGCTTGAAATGGACATCGGTTTCTAGGTGGTTACCCGAGATTGGGACAGAGAGGTCCAGGAAGGAGAGAGAAGTGTTGGAGATGGTCCAGGTGAACTTCAGGTTGGGGTGGAAGGTGTTGGTGAAGTGGATGAACTGTTCGAGCTCCTTGTGGGAGCAGGAGGCGGCACCGATGCAGTCATCAATGTAACGGAGGTAGAGGTGGGGTTTAGGGCCAGTGTAGGTACGGAAGACGGATTGTTCCACGTAACCTACAAAGAGGCAGGCATAGCTTGGGCCCGTGCGGGTACCCATGGCCACCCCCTTTGTCTGTAGGAAGTGGGAGGAGTTGAAAGAGAAGTTGTTGAGGGTGAGGACGAGTTCGACTAAGCGGATGAGGGTGTTGGTGGAGGGGGATTGGTCCGTTCTGCGGGACAGGAAGAAGCGGAGGGCCTTTAGGCCTTCTGCATGGGGAATACAGGTGTATAGGGACTGGACGTCCATAGTAAAAATGAGGTGTTGGGGACCTGGGAATTGGAAGTTCTGGAGGAGGTGGAGGGCGTGGGTGGTGTCACCGACGTAGGTAGGGAGTTCCTGGACCAAGGGGGTGAAAATGGAGTCTAGGTAGGTGGAGATGAGTTCGGTGGGGCAGGAGCAGGCGGAGACAATGGATCGACCAGGGCATTCACACCTCCGGATCCAACGCATCATCCTCCGACACTTCCGCCATCTGCAATCAGACCCAACACCAAAGACATCTTTCCCTCTCCACCCTTATCTGCCTTCCGGAGGGACCACTCCCTCCGTGGCTCCCTTGTCCGCTCCACACTCCCCTCCAGCCCCACCACACCCGGCACTTTTCCCTGCAACCGTAGGAAGTGCTACACCTGCCCCCACACCTCCTCCCTCACCCCAATCCCAGGCCCCAAGAAGACTTTCCACATCAGGCAGATGTTCACCTGCACATCTGCCAATGTGGTATACTGCATCCGCTGTACCCGTTGTGGCTTCCTCTACATCGGGGAAACCAAGCGTAGGCTTGGGGACCGCTTTGCAGAACACCTGCGCTCAGTTCACAACAAACAACTGCACCTCCTAGTCGCGAACCATTTCAACTCCCCCTCCCATTCCTCAGATGACATGTCCATCCTGGGCCTCCTGCAATGCCACAGTGATGCAGGAACAACAAATCATATTCAGCCTGGGAACCCTGCAGCCCAATGGTATCAATGTGGATTTCACAAGCTTCAAAACTTCCCCTCCCCCAACCGCATCCCAAAACCAGCCCAGCTCATCTCCACCTCCCTAACCTGTTTTTCCTCTCACCTATCCCCTCCTCCCACCTCAATCCCCACCCCCATCTCCTATCTACTAACATCATCCCGCCCCCTTGACCTGTCTGTCCTCCCTGGACTGACCCATCTCCTCCCTACCCCCCCACCTACACTCACCTTTACTGGCTCCATCCCCACCTCTTCGACTTGTCTGCCTCCTCTCCACCTATCCTCTCCTCTATCCATCCTCTATCCGCCTCCCCCTCTCTCCCTATTTATTTCAGAACCCTCTTCCCCTCCCCCATTTCTGATGAAGGGTCTAGGCCCGAAACGTCAAGTTTTCCTGCTCCTGTGATGCTGCTTGGCCTGCTGTGTTCATCCAGCACCATGCCTTGTTATCTTGGATTCTCCAGCATCTGCAGTACCTTTTATCTCTGATAAATTCATGATCTCGCATGAATCAAGGGCTATGGGGAGAGTGCGAGTAAGTGGAGTTGAGATGCTCATCAGCCATGATTAAATGATGGAGTGGACTCGATGGGCCGAATGGCCTTACTTCCACTCCTATGTCTTATGGTCTTAAGGTCTTATGGTCTTATCGTCCTGCCTCATACAGATTCAGGCACCAGAGTGTCAGTATCTCTGACTCCCACCCTTTTTAAGGTGATCAGATTAACATCCCCAATCATGGAAATCATATTCTGTGATGGCTGATTTTGTTACAGGATTAAATTTAAATTAAACCTTTGGAAGTGACAGAAAAGGGAATTCTTTCATGTCTGAGTACTGTCAAGGAGCATTTTGGGATCTATAAAAGGCTGGTTTTGGAATTCATAAGATTCTCTTTATTCATTCAGAGAATATGAGTATCTTTGTCTGGCCAGCATTTTATTGACCCTTGAGAAGGTGGGGGTGAGCTGCATCTTGAACCGTTGCAGTCCATGCGCTGTAGATTGATCCACAATACCCTTAGGGAGGGAATTCCAGGATTTTGACCCAGCGACACAATTTCTGTTGCATAATAAATTTCTGTTTTATTGGTAATACCAAATCTGCAACATTGCAAGTTTATTATTTTTCAGTGAGAGACTTGTTAAAAAAACTTAAAAAAGATGATGTATCAAGTCGGATTTCATTCTTGTGCAAAAATAATGCTAGCTTTGATCGTAACACAATAGATTTACAATAAAACTTCTGTAAATCTCAAAGTTTTCTCTTGTCTGATTCAACATGTGGATGTTGACTGGGCTTTAGCGTTACAGCAGTGAATTTTTAATGTATATTTTCCTTATGATGGGTCACAAAATATAGATTTTTCAACAGATCTGAGACATCTTTTGAAAAGACTGCCTTTGTATGGCAACCTCTGATGAAATCTCATTAATTTATAATGTTATGTTTAACTTTGAAATTCCTGTTAAACAGTCATTTTGTGCAGACTAAACAGCAATCTGTTTTGGTGGATTTAAGAGAGGTACCATGACCAGGACACTGGGCCACCTCCCAGCAATTCTGTGAAGCATAGTTTGAGATTTTTGGAACAGAGGGATCTAAGAGTACAAGTACATAGTTCTTTGAAAGTAACATCACAGATGGACAGGGTGGTGAAGAAGGCATTTAGCATGCTGGCCTTCTTCGATTGAGACACTGAGTATAGGAGTTGGGACGTTGTGTTACAGTCGTATAAGTTGTTGGTGAGGCTGCACTTGGAGTATTGCGTACAGTTTTGGTCACCCTGTTAAAGGAAAGACACAGCTAAACTGGAAAGTGTGCAAAGAGGATTTACAAGGATGTTCCCAGGGCTAGTAGGCCTGAGTTATAGGGAGAGGTTGGCCAGGATAGGACTTTATTCCTTGAAATGTAGGAGAATGAGGGGTGATCTTATTGAGGTGTATAAAATTGTGAGGGGCATAGATAGGATGAATGCATTTGGTCTTTTTCCCAGGGATGGGGAATTGAAAACTAGAGGACATAGGTTTAAGATGAGAGGGGAAAGATTTAAGAAGGACCTGAGGGGCAACTTCTTCACACAGAGTTTGGAATGGGCTGCCAGAGAAAGTGGTTGAAGCAGGTACAATAGCAACATTTAAAAAACATTTGGATAGATAAATGATTGGAAAGGGTTGAGAGGGATATGAACCAAATGCAGGCAACTGGAACTAGCTGAGTGGGCACCGTGGTCAGCATGGATCAGTTTGGGCTGAAGGGCCTGTTTCTATGCTATATTGCTCTATGACTCTGTGTAGAACTTTCAAAAGAAATGGACAAATTAGGGTAGAAGATAGATAAGTGTCAGACAGAATTAAATGCAGAGAAGCGTGAGAGGAGACATTTTGGTAGGAAGAATACAGATAGATAACCAAATTAAAGGGCACGGTTACAGAGTCCCAGTCAGTGTTCCCCGGATAAATTTCACTGCTGTGTGGATCTTTCCAAGGCCTGTGCCTCATAGTGGTTTCTGCAAACAGAAGCAATTTGTCACTTTGTGACACAGTGTGTGGAGCTTCCCAATGGCAGAGGGAGCTTGCAGACAAGTAATTGAGAAGGAACACTGGTCCCTGGCTGGGGAATATGTGCATAAGTCACTGAAGGTGGCAGGATGTGTTGAGGGAGTAGTTAATAAAGATTTATTAGTCTGAGTTAATATGGGCATAGAGTATAAATAAAAGGGAATTACATTAAACTTGTACAAAACAAAGGTCTGCTCTCAGCTGGAGTACTGTGTCCAATCTGTGAGCCACATGTTAACGAAGATGAGAAGGCATGGGAGGGAGTGCAGGCAAGATTCACGAGAATGGTCACCGGGATGAGCAACAAATTGGAGAAGCTGGAACTGTTCCCTTGGTGAATAGCAAGTTGAGAGGAGATTTGAGCAAGACATTCAAAATCATGAAGGAACTAGACAGTGTGGATAAGGAAACATTGTTCCTATTGTTGGAAATAGTGAGAACCAGGGAACATAAATTAAATGTCAATTGGAGAAGAAGCAATGGCAATCTGTGGAAAATGTTTTCATGAAGTGAATGTTTGGGATCTAGAATGCAGTCCCTGAGAGTGTGATGAAGGTGTGTTCAGTCAAGGCACCCAAGAAAGAATTAGATAGTTATCTGTAAAGGAAAGATATGCAGAGCCTTATGGAATAGGAGGTAGATATGCTCTTGCTGAACCGCTCCGATGGAGAACTCATGCAGGCACAATGGGCTGACTGGCCTCCTTCTGTGCTATAATATTTCTATAATTCTGTTATTCTTCAATGTTCATGTAGCTCAGTAGACCAGCCAATTTAATTTTCCCCTAACTGTCCCTGACAATCCAGCACACTCTCAATCCTAGCTTAGTATACCAGCATCGAATGCTAAAGCTAGACTCGCACAGTGAAGCTTCGAAACTAGACTTAAGACTGTGATCAAATGATACAAGCACTTCTCTATAGTTATTGTGCATCTAAGTACAAATATGACCCAATACTTCAAAAAGCAAAGTGCCTCGAGGTAAACAGAGATGTTTAAACCATCCGGTCTACACTACCTGGTGATTTAAACATATCGGTGAACAGTCATTTGATGTGTTAAGACTATAAGTTTATGCTCTTGAGCACCTTTCTCCTCAGACTTCCTTGCATCCCCAGATTTTTCAATAAAATACCTGACTGACTGGGGAAAGGAAATACATTAATTACAGCAACAAAGTTACTGATAGGATTTTTTGGGGGAGCTGGAAGTAAGCTTATTGACAATTGCTGCCGCTCTCTCCTCAGCCAGCTGAGCATCTCAATATCTGTGGATCCACATCAACTCAAAAAATAAGATCCTGTCCCCATGACTTCATATTACAGCCATGATTCTCAATTGTCTTAGTCACAGGGATGGAGGGTGTGGGAGTTGGGCTTGCAATTGAAACATATCTATTCAGATTGGACAAGCTCTACTCCAGTGACTGATGGGATGGTGAGAATTGGTCATGAATAAAGCACATGGTGCCTTTCCATCCATGTTTATTGGTGTCACTATTACAGCTCCAATTTCTCAATGCCTGACTAGCTGATATTCTCAATGTTCACTAGGAAGATGACTTTCTCCCTTCTCATCCAGGAGTAAGACACATGGAGATGGAACTATCCCTTGACAGAGCCTGTAATAACCATACACCCTCACTCTGCAGAGGTAGACTCAGTGAGTGAGACCTCAGTTCTTCCTTTGCACTGTTCATAACAGTTATTCTTCCAGTCATTCATTCAGAAAGTTCTCCGACCTGATGTTATGGTCATGTGACTATATTTGAGGAGGTAGGTTGTAGATTCCAGTCCCATTCTGAAGATTGTAGGCCATTATCCTGCCTGACATTTCAGTGCACCACTGACAGAGTGCTGCCTTGTTGGCGATGTCCATTCTGAATGTGACATTTTTCTGAGACTGCCCTGCTCCCTCAGCTTGATGTAAAGGAACCCATGACAATATTGGAAGAAGTTCAGGAGAATGTTCCCTATGCTCTTGCTAATATTTATCCCTCAAACAGTGCAAAACAACAGATGATCTGGTCATTTCTTTCATTGCTTCTTTTGGGTGTTTGTGTTTCATTTCCTACTGCACAAAACTGGCCTTGTAGCAAAAATATTTCATTAGCTGTGAAGCATCATTTTGGACTATCCTGAGGTTATACTGTGTGAGTACACTTGTTCATTGCTTTCTGTTTAAAAATGACCGGGTCATACCTAAAACCCCTCTGGCTATATTGGTCAGTCTATTAAAGAGGATAGGCATTATTAACTCTGGAGGCTGAATGTTATTCCCAAGCAGAAACTGCAACAGATCCCAAGTGAAGATGCAAAACCTCCGCCCTCTCACATCCCCTTCACATGGATGGCCTATGGATGCTGCTACCACAGAAGATCCTCTGAGAATTCTGCCCTAAGATCAATGGCCAGAATCTGTCAGCCTGGCCAAGCATTTCACTCCCTGACTGCCCTGGGATTATCCTCAAACTGCCAACAGTTACTTTTTACAGACTGTCCACTCCAGCTCCTGCATATCGTAAAAGATAGTGTTTAACAGGTAGCACATCTTCTACTGTTCTGAGGAAGGGTCACTTGACCTGAGACATTGGCTCTGGTTTCCATCTGCAGAAGCTGCCAGACATGCCACGCTTTTCTAGCAATTTCTATTTTTACACCTTTATATTGTGCTGGTTATCATTGTCTGTCTCTTTTCACTTTTCATTATGGCCTCTGTCAAGATAATGGCTGCACTGTTTACTCAACAATAGGCAGGTTAAGCTGTGTTCGTTTGTGACGGAGGAGTGATGGAAGAATGATGTTCACTTTCTCCCCATTCCCAATAAGTTAAAGTAGCCATCTAAATGATGGGATCATGTCTTTCCCGAAACTATAATCATAGAGGACCATTGAGTCTGCACCAACAGAAACCTTCACTAAATTTAAACTAGTCCCACTTTCACCACTAAATGTTATGACCCTTCAAGTGTCAGTCCAAGTACTTTTTCAAGGTTGTGACATTTCCACCTCAACTACCCTCCCAGGCCCCACCACCCTCTGTGCGAAAAACATATTCCTTGAATTCCCTCTAAGCCTCCTGCCCTTCACCTTAAAATTATACCCCCTTCAACTAAGGGAAACAGCTGGTTTCTATCCACCCTGTCCATGCACCTTATGATCTTATACACTATAGTCAGCCTTCCCTGTGTTAAGGAAAACAACCTGAGCTTATCCAGACTCTCTAAGTTGCTGAATTGATCTATCCCCAGTGATATACTGGTGAATATCTTCCACACCCTCTCCAGTGCAATCCCATCTTTTCCATGGTATGGTGGATCAGTGGTCAGCACTGCTCTCTCACAGCGCCAGGGACCCGGGTTCAATTCTACCCTTGGGTGATTGGCTGTTTGTGGAGTTTTCACATTCTCCCTGTGTCTGCATGGGCTTCCTCCGGGTGCTCTGGTTCCCTCCCACAGCTGAATGATGGGCAGGTTAGGTGGACTGGCCAGGCTAAATTACGCATAGTGTCCAGGGATGTGCTGGCTAGGGGGATTTACCGTGGGAAATATTCCGTTACAGGGATTGGGTAGTGGGGGTGGGTCTTGCTGGGATGCTCTTTGGAGGGTTGGTGTGGGCTGAATGGCCTCCTTCCACACTGCAGGTATTCTACAATTCTGTGAACACTATACACAGTGCTCCTGCTGTGGCCTAACCAAAGTTCTGTACATCTCCAAGATGACTTCCCTGCTATTATATTCTATGCCACAACTGATAAAGGCAAGTGTCCCATATAGCTTATTAACCTGTCCTGCCACCTGCATAGATCTGTGGACAAGCTCCCCAAGATGCCTCTATTCCTTTAAGCTTCCTAGTGTCCCAGCATTCAGTGAATACTCCCTTGAGAATTACCAGATACTCCCTCTACTACACTCACACTCCCTGATGAACACATCCCAGCTCATGGATAAGAGATAAAAGGTACTGCAGATGCTGGAGAATCCGAGATAACAAGCATGGGGCTGGATGAACACAGCAGGTCAAGCAGCATCATAGGAGCAGGAAAACTTGACGTTTCGGGCCTAAACCCTTCATCAGAAAATGATGTTCAAGTGTTCATCCAGCCCCATGCTTGTTACATCCCAGCTCATCTCCCCCTCCCTAACTTGTTTTTCCTCTCACCTCAAGCCACACCCCTATCTCCCATCGACTAACATCATCCCGCCCCCTTGACCTGTCCGTCCTCCCTGGACTGATCTATCTCCTCCCTACCCACCCACCTACACTCACCTTTACTGGCTCCATCCCCGCCTCTTCGACTTGTCTGCCTTCTCTCCACCTATCCTCTCCTCTATCCATCCTCTATCCGCCTCCCCCTCTCTCCCTATTTATTTCAGAACCCTCTTCCCCTCCCCCACTTCTGATGAAGGGTCTAGGCCCGAAACGTCAAGCTTTCCTGCTCCTATGATGCTGCTTGACCTGCTGTGTTCATCCAGCCCCATGCTTGTTATCTCTTCACTCCTGGTCAGTCTCCTTTAATTATCAGAATGTAAACAACGCCCTGTTCTGTGGGTTCGATGCTGCCTTGTGGAATGTAGATTATAGACAAAATGAGCTCTAACTCAATTTCATACAGGCTTTGGGGGTACACTTTCACAAGGGATTTTCATGTGCAATGTCAAAACCATATCTGGTTTAATAGTGAAAATACAACTTATAGAATTTTTACGGAGTCGCTTCTGCAGAGCGTGTGGTTGGGAAATCCCATATAACCATGTCACATGTCTCCTGGCTGAAAAATCATGAATTGTGGATTGAGAGGAGTTGCAAAATGGTGTCACAGTGAAATTGTTGTTTTTCATGCACAGATGTATCACTCTCTATTTCTTTAAGTCTTCAAATCCAAAAGGACCCACATTAAATATGCACATTAAAAATTAAACATAAGTGAGCTCCATTCAGATTGATGTAGGAATGCAATCCACTTTAGTGGAGACTCCTAATCCTCAGGTTAAATTATAGTACAATTCCTGAATGGTATAATATGCATTTTACCTGACATAACGGCTTACAATTCATGCTTTCAACCTGCTATCATTTTACCATCTTATTTAAATATTTTCTATTTCCTCTCCCATAAAGATCTCTCATGACATAAGATGCCTTGTTATTAAGGAAAGCAAAATAAAAAAGAATTCAAATGAGAGTGAATCAGCTGGTCAGAGTTGTCAGATGTTGTTTTTATCAACTGAGACACTTTAATCACCTAAAGTACATTCCTTTCAATGAGGATTGGAATGAAATGAAATTATCATTGAGTTTATGGAAACCAGCTTGTTCCAACAATCTAATGGCGAGGGAAGATGCATAGTTAAAGAGGGAAACGACACAACTGATCGGCGTTGGATAATGGTAACGGTGGTTAGAGTTATCCTGTGAGGAACTGCTCAGAGATTCAGTAGAAGATGCAATCCACATCAGTCACTGAATAACGGGCTAGTTGTGTCACATTGAAAGGGTTTTACAAGCCAGCATAGCCAGGCCAACATTGTCTCACCCCAAGTACTTCCCTTACCATTAACTCCTCACTTTTGTGTGTTCCTCATTTAACAAGACTCCATGTCTCTGCAATGGATCCCCCACTTCTGAAGGCACATTTATAGTTTTATTGGACATTGGTCATAATTGAGGTTTAATTTTCATTCACAGTTTGGCTGGTATCCTGCCAGAGCTGACCACCTACCCACGATGGAATTGATCTGAGTTTTTATTCCATTCGTTACAATGAGGTAAAAATCAGGTCGAGTACAGCACTTCCCCAGATTGCTGGCCAGGCAATGATATTGAAAATAGTCATATAGTCTTGAATCACAGATGGATGAATCTGTGCCCTTCACAGTATTACAGGGTTCTGATCTGTTATAATAATACTTTCTTCACAGGATGAATGAAATGAGATCTATCCTCATTTCATCACAATGGAGTAAACTACAAAAAGAACCCATAAAACAACAGCTTTGTGCACATTTCCACAGTCATCTCTCTAGCCTTGGTTGATGAGCTTTTTGGTTCTAACTGCATCTCTTTGATATCTGGAGAGGGCATTCCCAATCATATTGGATTTCTCAGCAATGTGGGTGAATTTTAAGTGGTATGGTTGAAAGAATAAGCTCCAATGAAATGAGCTGGAATTCTGCACGCTAAAACATTCGACAAAAGTTAATAATTGGTGCTCAGTCTATTATATCAAAGATCCGTACCCTGACTCCAGCTCTCTACCTGGGTCCCGTTAACCTTAGCTCCTTTGTGGAATGACAATGTGTGAGCTGTATCAGCTCACACAGGGGTCAGTATTGGAACCCTTGCTTTTCCTGATGTATATTAATGATCTGGAGCCTGGTGTATGGAGGACAATTTCAAAGTTTGTAGATGACACAAATTTTGGAGGAACTATGAGGAGGACAGTGGGCTCTTTCTGCACTATAGATATTCTATGCCAGTGTGGAACCCAAAGTTCATTGACAAGTTGCTGGAGTGGGCGGGTAGGTGGCAGATGACAGACGCGTGAGGTGATACACTTTGATCGGGAGAACATTCAAATATAACATAAAATAAGGGCGATAATTCAGAATAGGGTGTAGGAGTAGAGGGACCTGGGTGTGTATTTGCATTGAAGGTGGTTGAAGAGGTGGAGAGAGCAGTGAATAAAGCATACAGTGTTTTCAGCTTTATTAATTACGGCATAGAACACAAGAGTGAAGGGATGATGTCAAACTTGTATAAGGCACTTATTAGACTTCAGCTGGAGTAATGTACACAGTTGTGAGCGTTGCATTACAGGAAAGCTATGAACATTGGAGAGAGAGAGAGAGAAAGTGCAGGAGCAACTTACAGGTATTGTTCCAGGGAGAAGAAATTTCAATGATGAGGGAAAATTGGAGAAAGTGGGATTGTTTTTCTGGGAGAGAAGAAGGCTGAGAGGAGATTTGATCAAGGTTTTCAAAATCAGGAGCGGGCTGGACAGAGTAGATCGGGAAACCATTCCTGATCATAGAAGGATCAAGAAACAGAGGGCACAGGTTTAAAATGTTTTGCAAAAGAAGTAAATGAGAGGTGAGATAGTGTTTTCTCACACCAAGTGGTAGAATGTGGAATGCATGGCCTGGAAATGTGGTGGAGACAGATTCAATTGGGGCTTTCAAGAGGACATTGGATGATTGTTTCCATTTAAATAATGTCCAAGGGCTTGGGGATAAAAGGGGAGAATGTCACAAATGATGTTCGTTTGAAGAGCTGGTGCAGACAATGGGTGACTGTAAGATTTATGTGGTGAGACCACAGCTGGAGTGCTGTGGACAGTTTAAATCTCCTTTCAGTAAAAGAGGGAGATATTTGTATTGGAGACAGCTCAGAGGACAATCATTGAGTTGGAATGATGTATTTGCATTTTGAGGAATGGTTGAGCAGGTTGGTCTGACACTGATTCTCATTTAGCAGAATGGGAATTAATCGCGTTGGAACACATCACATTTTGAGGGGATTTGACAAGCTGAATGTTTCCCTTATGATGGCTGTAGAAGGAGGAGACACAAAAAAGGGGTCTCCCTTTTAAGATGGAAAAGAGAAGGAATTTCTTCTCTCAGAGGGTCATTAATCTTTGAAAGTCATGAGTGCAGACAACAGTGGAGGCTTGATGATTGAATATATTCAAGTCTGAATTAGTCAGATTTCAGATTGACAAGGGAGTCAAATGTAGCGGGCCAGGTGCACCAGAGTTAGAGACACGATCAGGGCTCACCTAACTTTCATGTTGCAGCTGTACAAAACTCTGGTGCGGCCGCACTTGGAGTATTGCGTACCGTTCTGGTCACCGCATTATAAGAAGGATGTGGAAGCATTGGAAAGGGTGCAGAGGAGATTTACCAGGATGTTGTCTGGTATGGAGGGAAGGTCTTATGAGGAAAGGCTGAGGGACTTGAGGCTGTTTTCGTTAGAGGAAAGAAGGTTAAGAGGTGACTTAATAGAGACATACAAGATGATCAGAGGATTAGATAGGGTGAACTGTGAAAGCTTTTTTCCTCAGATGGTGACGGCTAGGGGACATAAATTGAGGGGTGATAGATATAGGACAGATGTCAGAGGTAGATTCTTTACTCAGAGAGTAGTAAGGGCATGGCATGCCTTGCCTGCAGCAGTTGTAGACTTGCCAACTTTAAGGGCATTTAAATGGTCGTTGGATAAACATATGGATGATAATGGAATAGTGTAGGTTAGATGGGCTTCAGATTGGTTTCACAGGTCGGCGCAACATCGAGGGCCAAAGGGCCTGTACTGCGCTGTAATGTTCTATGTTCTATGTTCTATGTTCTAACTTTCTGAATGGCATGGCCATCTCAAAGGGCCAATTAGTTTTGTCCTGCTCCTATCTATTCTTGTTCTTGTTCGAGGCCAGTCAAAGGGGAGGGGTTGTGGATCATTGGAATAAACTGATGTCCTGAGGGGGCAGTTGTCAGGGTGACAAGGAGAGGTGAACTTTGACACAAGCATGAGAATTTTAAACATGACTGTGATCCAAATCTGTGAGGGTGGGGCTGATGGATGAAGGGCAGCTTTCTCTATGTTGGACACACAAAGCAGCAAATGAGATAATCTGGGATGGGAGGCAGGGGTCTGTGTAGGGAGGTGCAGGTGTAGTGGTGTCAGCCAAGAGAGTGCTTTCAAAGCTGGGCTGAGAGATAGCAAAAGGGTCAGGCTGATGTACACAGACAGTGTGGGTCCGCTCGGGGCGGTGTACACGGACAGTGTGGGTCC
>JAHRHZ010000071.1:27273155-27305067 GCA_024137785.1 Ginglymostoma cirratum | reverse complement strand
ACACGGACAGTGTGGGTCCGCGCGGGGCGGTGTACACGGACAGTGTGTGTCTCAGGGAGGCAGGGGGCAGGGAGAATTGAATTGAAGTTATTGTCTGGAACTCCAGGAGGAATTGAAATGTGTGGCTCAGTGGCTCTTTGGTGAATTTGTTCAAGCTCTTCAAATATTTCAATGGTGTGGAAATGTTTTTTAATTAATTAAAATAAAATGAAAGCCAGGCCCAATTCCAGAGTTGCTCCCACAGTGCAGTGCAGCATTTTAACTTTAGTAATTGTGGTGGGTTGGAAGATTAATGTGTGTGTGTAATTACATTTCTTCTGTTGCTAATCGGAATCACGTTTAATTCCAATTTCTGAGCTTCACAGGGCGAGAATGAGACATGTTTCGCAGAACGTGGCTCACAATATCCTCATGACCCATTGTGACTCAACTTTGAGGGACAAGTTCCTGGAATTAAGGGGACAAATTAAAAATCCAAAAGGCCCAGATTTCAATTCCTACTCCACCTGCCCCCGACATATGCACACAGACACAGACACAGACAGAGAGACATGGACAGACACGGACCTATACAGATACAGACAGACACATCCACTGAAACAAAGGGAACCACGCACAGGTACACACCGACACAGGCACAAACAGACAGAAACAATCCCTGACTTTCTTTTGTCTCTATCTTGGATGGTCAGTGATTGAGAAGCTTGGTTAAGAGCCACAGGAAGCTGATGGCTACTGCATGGTCAGATAAGGATGTTGTGGTTGATTGGCTCGCCGAGCTAGTTCATTGTTCCGCAGACATTTCATTACCTTGCTGGGTAACATCATCAGTGCAACCTCTGATGAAGCACTGTTGTGTTTTCACGCCTGGTATTTAAACTCTGGAGTCTGTTGAGCTGGATTACCTCACTTCAGGTTTTCCTTCGCATATACATGGGAAGCATATATGGGATCGAGTTCTATGTGTTTGCTGATGGCTTTCTTCGCAGAGTACAAGGCTTCTAGGAAGTCCTGTGACTGTCTCTGCTTTGCTTGTCCCAAGATCTCGGTGCTGTCCCAGTTGAAGTGGTGGTTCTCCTTATCCATGTGGATTGAGATGAGTGAGTATTGGTCGTGTCTTTTTGTAGCCAGTTGGTGTTCATGTCCTCTTGTTGTTAATTTCCTTTCTGTTTGTCTGATGTAGTGTTTTTCACAGAATTTGGCAATGATCTTTGTGTCCTCACTGTCCACTGGAGTAGTACCACATGGTTGGAAGGTGGCAAATGTTATTCCCTTGTTAAAGAAAGGGAATAGGGGTAATCTTGGGAACTATAGACCGGTCAGTCTTACTTCTGTGGTGGGCAAATTATTAGAGAGGATTCTAAGAGATAGTATTTATGATTATTTGGAAAAGTACAATTTGATTAGAAATAGTCAGCCTGGCTTTGTGAGGGTCAGGTCATTGCCTCACAAGCCTTACTGAATTCTTTGAGGATGTGACAAAACACATTGATGAAGGTGGAGCAGTGGATGTGGTGCATATGGATTTTAGCAAGGCATTTGATAAGGTTCCCCATAGTAGGCTCATTCAAAAAGTAAGGAGGCATGGGATTCAGGGAAATTTGGCTGTCTGGATACAGAACTGGCTGACCAATAGAAGACAGAGAGTGGTATGGAAAGTATTCAGCCTGGAGCTCGGTGGCCAGCGACATTCCGCAGGGATCTGTTCTGGGACGTCTGCTCTTTGTGATCTTTATAAGTGACTTGGATGAGGAAGTGGAAGGGTGGGTTAGTAAGTTTGCCGATGACACGAAGGTTGGTGGAGTTGTGGATAGTGTGGACGGCTGTTGTAGATTGCAACGGGACATTGACAAGATGCAGAGCTGGGCAAAGAACTGGCAGATGGAATTCAACCCAGAAAAGTGTGAATTAATTCATTTTGGAAGGTCAAATTTGAATGCAGAATACAGGATTAATGGCAGAATTCTCGGCAGTGTGGAGGAACAGAGATATCTTGGGATCCCTCAAAGTTGCTATCCAAGTTGATAGGGTTGTAAAGAAGGCGTATGATGTGTTGGCTTTTGTTGGCAGGGGAATTGAGCTTAAGAGCCGCAAGGTTATGCTGCAGCTCTATAAAACTCTGGTTAGACCACACTTGGAATATTGTGTTTGGTTCTGGTTGCCCCATTACAGGAAAGATGTGGAAACTTTAGAGAGGGTGCAGAGGAGATTTACCAGGATGCTGCCTGGACTGGAGGGCAGGTCTTATGAGGAAAGGTTGAGGGAGCTAGGGCTTTTCTCATTGGAGTGATGAAGGATGAGAGGTGACTTGATAGAGGTGTACAAGATGATGAGAGGCATAGATACAGTGGATAGTCAGAGACTTTTTCCCAGGGCGGAAATGAGTATTACAAGGGGGCATAATTTTAAGGTGATTGAAGGATGGTATGGGGAGATGTCAGAGGTAGGTTCTTTACACAGAGAGTGGTGGCCGTGTGGAATGCGCTGCCGGCAGTGGTAGTGGAGTCAGATACATTAGGGACATTTAAGTGACTCTTGGATAGGCACATGGAGGATAGTACAATGTAGGGTATGCAGGGTAGAATGATTTTAGTAGGCTAATAGGTCAGCGCAACATTGTGGGCCGAAGGGCCTGTACTGTGCTGTACTGTTCTATGTTCTCTCTTGATTCGCTCATTCAGAACTGTTATTTAAAATATATTACTGTCCTATAAATAGAAAATTACAATTTCACGTAATTGCAACAACTAAAAAAAGCTATCAATTTGAAATGAACAAACTCATCAAATTTTGCCACCTGTGTTGGTGCAGTTAGAAGGGAGTTGGAGCTGGCCAGGGTGACTGTCACAGAATAGTGAATGTGACTGAGGGTCCTGGCCCCAGTTACACCAGCTCACTTATTCAATCAGAGCAAAGGACGCCTGCTATTGGGAGGTCAAACCACTCAATTTAACTCTCGAATTCAGCTGAAGCTGCAAGGTTACTTAGCATGTTACTGATTAAATTAACATTTCAATCACATGGCAGAGGGCATCGGGGAGGAAAGCAATTCACTTGTTTTTGCTTATTGGGCTGGAATCAACAGCCCGAGGTGAGTCACCAAGGAAGGAACACAAAGAAAATACTTGTCTTTTTGTTTTGAAATGTCCCTTATTAAACGGCAATTGTTTTCCAAGTAATCGATACTTTTAAATTAATTAGTTTTTTGAAAAAGAAATAAACCTGATTGTAAAGCTGGGACTATTTCCTGCCATTTGTTATTTGAGAGATGGTGGTGTAAAGCTACTACAGAAAACTAGCAGAAAGCTCTGTCTATATGAATAAAGGAGGAGTGGTTTGTCTTTGAACAACTTCAAGTCAAGGTAGCAGGATAACACCTGAAGAAGGAGTGAGGCTATGAAAGCTTGTGTTTTCAAGTAAACCTGTTGGACTATAACCTGGTGTCGTGTGATTTCTGACCTTTTCCAAAAAAGAATCGTTGTGATTCCCAAAGTAAGTGAAGTAAGGTGGCTACTGCACCAGTAGAAAGCCAGATAAAAACCAAAAGAACTGCGGATGCTGTAAATCACGAACGAAAACAGAAGTTGCTGGAAAAGTTCAGCAGGTGTGGCAGCATCTGAGGAGAAAGAAAAATCAGAGTTAATGTTTCGGGTCCAGTGACCCTTCCTCTGATGCTGCCAGACCTGCTGAGCTTTTCCAGCAACTTCTGTTTTTACTCCTAGTAGAAAGCCATGTTACAACAATCGGCTGCAGTTTAGCATTGGGAGAACTGGTTACATTGACAAAACTCTTAAACTTGGTCCTGGTAACAGTGTTTTACCAGATGTCATGAGAAACTTAATCAGATTGAAATGAAGCCTTCAGTGCAGAAAATTCCGACAATCTCTGGGGAAATTTAAAATCTTACATGAATGGTAAAAGTAGAGAGTAACGCAGGAGTAATTCTCAGAAATATGACCAGTTGGGGAAGGTATGGGAAATGATACAGAGGTTTTTTCAAAATTCACTCATGTGATGAGGGTATCACAGGCTAGGCCAGCATTTATTGCCCAGTTAAGTGTCAACCACTTTGTTAGTGGGTCTGGAGTCACATGTGGGTCAGACCAGATAAGGACAGCAGTTTCCTTCCCAAATGACATTAGTGAACCCGACTGATTTCTCTAACAATCAACAATGGATTCATTGTCATCATTAGATTCTTGATTCCAAATTTTTATTGAATTAAAATTCCAGCATCTGCCATGGCAGGATTCAAATCCAGATTCCCAGGACATTACCTGCTGTTTCTGGATTAACAGGACAGCAGTAATACCACTAGGGCCATCATCACCCCTTCTGGCCTTTTAACAATTCCAGCAACTCTTGTGAAAAGTAAAACAATTGCTGTCAGTCCACTGCATTTTAATAATATAAAATCTAATTCGGAACTTGAGATTGATCTGTCCCCATTCTTTTTTCTTCATTTTCGTCTCTCTTGCTGGGCCTGCTGAATTGAAGTTAACTGTAGCAAAAAAGAAGAAGTGACAATCACATCTATATGGGTCATTAGAACCTAATGTTTCTTATATAACCTTTCTGAAGCTGATAACACAGTTGTCAGACTGGGTATTCCACAGGTTCACCTCCACTGGGACATCCTCGGCTTCGTTCACAAAAGACTGGTATCCGAGCATTAGCTTCAAGGCTCGAAATGTTGCAGCTGCTGAAAATCTGAAACAAAATGGGAAAATGCTGGTAACACACCAGCTCAGAAACATCCCCAGCAAACATACCAATTGTGAACTCAGCTCCAGTACTGTCATATCCTATAGCAAGAAAGAATAGGGAACATGAATCATAAAAAAGTTAGTACGCAGTTGTGGCAAGTGACTAAGAAGGTAAATGGAGTGTTTCCATCATTAGACTGTGGAATTCTATTCTCCAGAGAGCAAGAGAGGCTGGGGCATTGAATATATTCAAGGCTGCATTCAGTTTGTCATCAACGAGGGATCTGAGGCTCACTGGGGGGGACAGACAGGTAAGTAGATCAACCATTGCATGATGGAGCAGGCTCGAAGGGCCAAATGGCCTACTATTGGTCCTAAGTCCCATGTTCATATATTTGGGTTGTTTTACCATCAAATTGTGGGATCCCATCAGTGCAGAAATTGTCATTAGATCATTCAAAAATGAGGAATAACCAGTTCAATAGATGGACAGAAAGATGTTTTGTGTGGAGAGATGATCCTGAAACTGAATTCAGCCTGAGTGGGATCCTTGTAATGATGTCACAACGCAAATGTGAAGCTCATGATGAATTCTTTATGTTGAATACTGAAAACGGTGAATTTCATGACTTTTATAATGTCATGATTGCGGTTTGAGCTCTTACTGTGGAATTATTTCATTAGGCAAAATGTGGCATATCAATTTAATTTTAATTAATGGTGTTAGGTTTTTGACACATTTCAAATGGCAAACACCTGAACTAATGCCAGGGGTTCTTGCTTTATTCATGGTATATAGGATGTCCCCTGTTATTGGAAAGATACTTTGAAGCTTCCAAAACTGAGTTTCATGGTGAATTTTTCAATAAATCAAAAAATGAAACTAATTGTATTCATATAGCAACTTTCAGGATTAATGGATGTGCTAAAGCACTTTGTAGCCAAAGAAGAACTTTTGGAGAACTTAGAACAGTACAGCACAGCACAGGCCCTTCGGCCAACGATGTTGTGCCGACCCATTATCCTCCTAAGATCAATCTACCCCGCATACCCTACATTTTACTATCCTCCATGTGCTTATCCAAGAGTCGTTTAAAAGTCTCTAAAGTATCTGACTCCACTACCACTGCTGGCAGCGCATTCCACGCACCCACCACTCTTTCTGTAAAGAACTTACCTCTGACATCTCCCCGATACCTTCCTCCAGTCACCTTAAAATTATGCCCCCTCGTAACAGTCATTTCCAACCTGGGAAAAGGTCTCTGACTATCCACTCCATCTATGCCTCTCATCATCATCTTGTACATCTCTATCAAGTCACCTCTCATCCTTCCTCACTCCAATGAAAAAAGCCCTAGCTCCCTCAACCTTTCCTCATAAGACCTGCCCTCCAGTCCAGACAGCATCCTGGTAAATCTCCTCTGCACCCTCTCTAAAGCTTCCACATCTTTCCTGTAATGAGGTGACCAGAACTGAACACAGTATTCCAAGTGTGGTCTCACCAGAGTTTTATAGAGCTGCAGCATAACCTTGCGGCTCTTAAGCTCAATTCCCCTGCCAATGAAAGCCAACACACCATATGCCTTCTTTACCACCCTATGAACTAAGGTAGCAACTTTGAGGGATCTATGGACGTGGACCCCGAGATCCCACTGTTCCTCCACACTGCCAAGAATCCTGCCATTAACCCTGTATTCTGCATTCAAATTTAACTTTCCAAAATGAATCACTTCACCCTTTTCCCGTTGAATTCCATCTGCCGCTTCTTTGACCAGCTCTGCATCCTGTCACTGTCCCATTGCGACCTCCAACAGCACTCCACACCATCCACAGCTCCACCAACCTTCGTGTCATCGGCAAACTTACTAACCCATCCTTCTATTTCCTTATCCAAGTCATTTATAAAGATCACAAAGAGCAGAGGTCCCAGAACAGACTGGTCACAGTTTTTAAGGAGGGAATGCAGCTGTCCAGCAAAATCCCAGAAACAAATGAGAAAAGGGACCAGCAAACTGCAAAGTTGGTTGAGTGGTTAGTGTTGATTTTGGAGATAAACATTTGCCAGGGCTGCAGGATAACTTCTCTGCACTTCTTTGAATAGCTCCTGGGCTAAGAATAGAGTGCAGTGGTAGAGCAGTAACCTGAAATATGGCTGTAAGGAGCTGAAGTGGGGGTCAGTAACACAAACAACAACAAAGTTGCTGGAAAGCTCAGCAGGTCTGGCAGCATCTGTGCAGGAAAAAACAGAGTTAACGTTTTGGGTCCAGTGACCCTTCCTCAGTAATATGGGGACAGGCACCAGCTGGAAACACAATGAGAAATTAAGTGAGAAAGTGAGAGTGAATGAGGAAATTGGGGAGCTTTACAGGAGAACAGGGAGAAGTAGACTAAGAGCTTGTCTGAGGGAATCAGTCTAAGTTTGGGCAAACATTTCTTCATAGTAACTCCATTTAAAAACTAGCCAATTCCAGTCATTTAGAAACTAGATTCTAAGTTGAAATCCAGTTTGGATTTTGCTGTCTGTGGAGCAGCATTGCAAATACCATGTTTTCTTGGCTTTGTAAACTCAAGATTTTTGTGGATAGATTTTGCAAAACGACGTCCTCTGACTACTTTACTGATCTGCATAATCCATTCCTCAAACACGAATGAGGGGCTGCAACAGAGCCAGTTTCCAGAACCTGCCTTTCTACTGTTGGAATTTAATTACAATTTTGATAAAACTCCTCATTTCCCATCTGACTGCTGAAGCAATTAAGATTTAACGTTTAAGGTTTAGTATTAGACTGCCTATTAGGTATGCTTTAAATCAGAAAAAAGAAACAAAGATAATCAGACCCAATTGTGCAAAAGATCTTGGGCACCTTGGTTCCAGTTCGGTTTGAATTGATTTGCAATTGCTTTTGGTATACCTTGTTGAAAAGGAGCAAGATTAATTGGAATCTGCGGGGAATTTGAAAGTTCTGAGAGACTCTAACAGAATATTCCACAAAGGTTTGATTGAGCACTGGGTGTGATATTCATCAATTGTCCAAAGCAGAATTGATGTGCGTATGTTCATTTCCAATAGTGTCTGTCAATGTCAGAGCAAATTACTGCAGATGCTGGAACCTGTACTGAGAACAAAAATTGCTGGAGATCACAGCAGGTCAGGCGGCATCCATGGAGAGACAGAAAGCTAATGTTTTGAGTCTGGATGACTCTTCTTTAGAGCTGATGTGAAATGTGGAAGGGCAGCATTTATGCAATAGAGGGAGGGTGGAGTGCTGGGGGAGAAAGGGTGTTGATTAGTGCAGATTAAGTGATTGGGAATGTGCTTTACTGGGACACCCTTTCTCCCCCAGCACTCCACCCTCGCCACTATTGCATAAATGCTGCTCCTTCCACACTCCACATCAGTCCAAAGAAGACTCATCTAGACTTGAAACATTAGCTTGCTCTCTCTTCATGGATGCTGCCTGACCTGCTGTGATTTCTAGTACTTTTGGTTTTCAGAGTCTATTAATCATTTTTCCATTAGCCAGAACCTGGTGAATAGGTCAGTAAATCCTGCAGGTTCAAAGGTTTGGCTGCTCTGGTACTGAGGTTCCTTACTCAATGCATGATGTTAAAGAGGAGGTCGAGTGAGCAGATAATCCATCCTGCTCACAACAACATGTGTATCAGATTTGCGCCATTTTCCTTAAAATGTTTAAGTAAAATATTGTCTTTTCTGGGTTTTGGAAATGTTTCAAGGTAGCCCACTAGGATTTTGTACTTGGTCCAGATACATTAATTTAGAACCACATATACACTGTCTTGGCAAGGCTAACTTTTGGAAGCCCTTGCAGATTAAGTAAATCAATTACACTCTAATGATTGAGTTTTGGAGTGGGTGACAAATATGACATGGTGTTTGTCTTAGTGGGATCCCAGATGGTATATTTTGTTTGATTGCTGGCAGGAGTTGCATGAAAGGCAAATAATGTTACAGGAAAGCAGCAGGACCTGAAAGATCTAAATAGTTCCTTCTAACAAATAGCATTGGCAGTATGAATTTTCTGATACAACGAGGAAGAGTAACCTATGCAGATAACATCAATAGTGCTCCCTGCAAACTTTGGAATAAATTCAAGAAAGAGAAACATATGCAGTTTACTTAATTAGTTGCATTGGGCAAATTAACAATTTATTCCAAGTTGAGGGTCAGAATCCATTATCAAAGGGAATTCTGGTGTCCAGAGTCAGTCAAAGTACAGGAAAAATGAGTTACCTTGTGGCATTGATTGGACATTTGATAGAAATCAAAGGTACATTGTTCCTTGAAATGGTGTCACAAGTAGACAGGGTGGAGAAAAAGGTGTATGGCACACGGTTGTGGTTCTTGGAGGTCAGTCAACTGTGGCTAACAAAGGAAGTTCAGGATTGTACCAGATTAAAAGAAAAGGCCTGGAAAATGACCAGAAATAGTATTAATTCTGAGAATTGGTTTATAAAATACAAAAAAGGAGGACCAAGAAACTGTTAAGGAAAGGAAGAATAGAATATGAATGAAATCAAGCAAGAAATATAAAACCAACAGTAAAAGTTTTTAAAGGAAAAGTTTGGGTAAAACAAATAGGGGTCCATTAAAGGCGAATTTATAGAGAATTTATAATGGGGTAATAGAGAAATGGCAGAGAAGCTAACTGATTATTTTGTCTGTTTTCTCTAAGGAAAATTCCAAAATCTCCCAGAACTAGAGATCCAAATGGCTGGGAGAATGAGAGGTTGAAGGAAATTAGCATCAGTAAGAGGATTATACTAGAGATATTAATGGGGCTAAGAGTTGATAAGTTCCCAAGACTTAAACGTTCTGCATCCAGAGTGCTGAAGGAGGTGACTATAGAGATAGCCAGTACATTGGTGAATATCTTTCAAAATTCCATAGACTCTGAAATGATTCATTATGAAACAAAAACAGCAAATGTCACCCATGATTTAAGAACAGAATGAAAGAGAAAGCTGGGAACTACAGATCTGTTAGCTTTACATTCAGAGCAGAGAAAACTCTTAAATCTAGAAAGGATTGAATCAATGGACACCTGGATAATGATCTGAATCAACATGGATTTGCAAATGGACATTTGTCTTCGATGAACATTTTGGAGTTTTTTGAAAATTTTGCTAACAAAACTGATAAAGGATGCTGGTTAGAAAAGTTAAAGCACATGGGATAGGAGGTAATGTACTAGAATAGATTGGCTAACAGAGAGAAAACAGATCAGTCTTGCGTTGGCAGGCTGTGACTAGTGGGCTACGGCAAGGATCAATACTTGGGCCCCAGCTGGTCACAATATATATCAATGATTTAGGGACTGAATGTAATATTTCTAAGTTTACAGATGATACATAAAAACAAAGGAAATAGGAGCACGAGTAGGCCATTCGGCCCTTTGAGCATGTTGTGCCATTTAATATGATCAAGGCTGATCAACCAACTTAGTCCAATGTCCCTGCATTTTCCCCATACCCTTTGATCCCTTTAGACTTAAGAACTGTGTCGTTGGGAAAAAAAAATGATGTTTAGGCCTCAACCACTTTCTATGGCAGAGAATTGCACAGGCTCACCATACTTTGGCTGAATTAAATTTCTCCTCATCTTGGTCCGGACTAAAAGTTTTCATACCCCTTAACCTCACAGAGTGAACCCTTGCTTCTGCACTCCACAGTCATCAGGAATGTTTTTCCTGTGTTTATCCTTTCTGGCCTTGTTAGAATTTTATAGCTTTTCATATAATTCACCAACCCCCACCCCCTCAGTTCTTCCAAATTCCAATGAATACAGTCCTAACTGTTCCAGCCTGTCTTCATATGTCAGTCCTGCTATCCCAGGAATCAGTCTGGTAAACCTTCCCTGCATTCCCTGCATCGCTAGAACATCCCTCCTCAGATAAGGAGACCAAAACTGCACACAATATTCCAGGGTGTGGTCTCTCCAAAGCCCTGCATAATTGCAGCAAGTTATCCTTGCTCCTGTTCTCAAATCCTCTCTGCTTGAAGGCTAACATACCATTTGCCTTCTTTATTGCCTGCTCCATCATTACCCCAGACTGGCCACTTAGTACACAGGCAATCTGGTTGACTGTTAACTGCTCTTGGAAATAGTTTGGCAAATCACTTAGTTGTTCCAACTCATTACAACACAGTGCAATAAGAATATTACTGGATGGAAAGCTCAACAGTGACCTAGCCCTGGGATTGAACTTCCACGAAAGCACCCCGAAACCTTCCAATCCTGTAAATTGATCTTCACTACCAACTAGGGCTTGTGTTAAAGTTGGGAGAGCTGCCCCATAGATTAGCCACGCTACAGCCTGGCATAGTCATACTCACAGAATCATATCTCGCAGTGTATCCCAGACCTCATCATTGCCCTATCAGTGTATGTCCTTTCCCACCGGTAGGATGGACCCATTAGAGATGATGGTCCAGTGGTACACAGTTGTGAAGCAGCCATCCTGGGAGTCTCCTTCATTGATTCCCATCAGCAGGAGGTCTCATGACATTATTTCTTAACATGGACAGGGAATACCCTGCTGATCACAGAATTGCTCTGGCACGAAAGGAGGCCATTTGGCCCATTGTTTCCACACTGGCCCATTAAATGAACATTATTATCTTGTGCCAATATCTTGCTTTGCCCCCCAATACCTTTGTACATTATTTGTCGTTCAACACGCATCAGGGGTCTGCCCCGCATCTAACAGACTGCTGCAGCATATGAGGGCAGTTCATTGTCACCTTCTCAGGGCAATTGGGAATGGGTAATAAATGGTGATCTAGCGAATGACACCCACATCCCATGAATTAAAAATGGTAGTTGCAGGTTCGGAAGTACTTTTGGAATGAGCGCCTGAATTTGGCTGAAATTCTGAGCCAGTCCTTAGGCAATGTCAGAGAGGTCATACTAATGAGCATCTAACTGTGCAGCCACCCACTGACTGGTGGATGTTAAAGATCGCAGAACACGACTGGAAGAGAAGAGTAGGTTGTTCTCCCGGACTCCAAGTCAATAATTGTCCTTCATTCAAAGCCACTGAACCATGTTATATTCACTGATCCTTCATTTTATTACTGCCTGTGGGATCCTGCTGTGTGAAAAATGGCACTTGCATTTGTTGACTTGACAATCACAGTGTATCAATGTAATTGATTACATGGATAAGCTTTGGGATGTTTCAGAAAGCATGATTATAGTATTTTAAGGTATCCATAAATCAGCTGGAAATGCTGCTCAAAGAGCTGTCAGGTGACAACAATGTTAATGGTGAGCATATTGTAATTGGTTGTTCCCTGTTGTTATGGTAATGGTGCCGCTATAGGCTGCTCTCTGTCTCTGGCAAGATATTCAGAAGTATTCTGACTGAACCTCCAGCTGTCAGAAATTGATAAATTGCAGAGACACGGATGTAAAGGAAATTTCTGAGAAGAAAAGCTTTTCTAATTGTCACCCACGCCCCAGTATCAGTGCAATTAAAGCTCCAATGTTTATGTCTGTCTATCGGGCTGGAGGTGAGAATAGTTTGCTAAAGATGTGTAGACTGATCAATGTAGAGGGGCATTATATCCTCAAATAGTATTCACAACAATACTTAAATCATTTACAGATAGTCTTCTTGTAGTCATTCGTGACTCAAGTTTGGATCGTTCCATCGCCTTGTTTAAAGATCCAACTTATTCTCCCAATTTAGTAGATAAGCAATCAATTCAAATTTTAACTTAGACAAATAGGTTCATCCGAGGGATTACTTGATTATTATACCCTTCTGGTCTTTTTTGATACATTGAATTAACTAATTTGATAGCATTATTGTAATTAGATTAAAAAGTTGTGGCTTATGCCCTCACTTTGTTTTTGTTCTTTCACAGGAAGTAGGTGTGGATGGGCCAGTATTTATTGCCTGTCCCTAGTTGCTGCTGAGAAGGTGATGATGAGCTGCCTTTTTAAACTGCAACAGTCCTTATTCTGTGGGTAGACCCATAATGCCCTCAGGGAGGAGTTCTAGGATTTTGACCCGGAGAAACTGAAGGAACGCTGTCACCGCTCACTGGGTTGGTCCACTGGAATTCAAGCCCCACTATTTTGAGAGATGTCACAAATGTTAAAATATTAAATCACATTACCCAAAGGTCCCAATTTACCTGACTGACAAACGCTGTTTAAAAGAAAGCACCCACCAGCTTTCTGTACTTTACATAAAAATAATTTTAGTGTGAACAAATTGTCTTTAACCAGTAGCAATCAGGAAATGTGAGTTGTTAACTTATAACCCCATCACTTGACCTCTACCCCTTCTCAACTTCCCACCCAGCAGCTTCAGAAACAGACAGACAAAGACCGACATAACATGGATATTAAGGGTGTGAAAAGAAATAGAACATCAGGAAAACACAGTTCGATAGCATCAGTCTGGACCATGGAAGTTGAAGAGTTGTTTCTTTTGGTTTCTTCCATTTCATTTTCATTCTTTGCCATTAACACAAGGTTTTTTTTATACACTGATGCTCCTTCATTTGCTGGTTTGGAATCTGATGCTTTTTCTTTACAGATTGGATGGTTTTCTGCTGCACTGGTCCCTCATGAGCCATGGTCACCTGGTCAGAATCCAATCAAAACGCTGTTGGCAAGCAACTGCCCCTTAGTTCACAATCCATTGGCTCTGTGGTACATGCTTTTGCTCTCAGTGTACCAAAGGAAAGCAATATTGTATACAACTCAAAAATAGAAATTGCAGGAAAAGCTCATCAAAGCTTTGTGGCGAGAAATCAGAGTTAACGTTTCAAGTCGAGTGACCTTAGGGAAGGGTTAGCTCTGATTTCTCTCTATAGGTGCTGCCACATCTGATGAGCTTTTCCAGTAATTTCTGTTTTTGTCTTTGATTTACAGCATCCGCAGTTCTTTCGGTTTTTATATTGTATACAATTCAATGGGCCCCAGAAATCACAATTTTCAAATTGCAACCATCTCACGCAGACTCCTTGGTTTAAAGCAGTAATTTCCACTTTAGTCTAGGGTCCAAAAATATCTCTATAACTGTCATACGTTCTTCTCAGATAATGTATAATACTTTAATTTTAAGAGAGTAACTGTCATTTTTCCCTCAGGACGTCCTCCACACCATTAAATTATGTTGATGAGGAAATTGGTTCCCATTCTTTACTGTCTTGCACTGTACCAGTGCTTGGGTCAGCTGCTCCTTGCTCTGGGAGTGACTGACCTTCCGTTGCACTATTGCATTGCACTATCCCTCAACATCTTCCCCATTCACCCACAAAATGACAAATTGCACTTTCACATCATGTTGCAGCTTTCTGTAGAAATATAGTATCTGACTGGAGTTCATGTGCTGCATTAATAATGACCACAATCAGCCAGGCAGATCCAAGCAAGACAC
Source organism: Ginglymostoma cirratum (assembly GCA_024137785.1). Classification (NCBI taxonomy): domain Eukaryota; kingdom Metazoa; phylum Chordata; class Chondrichthyes; order Orectolobiformes; family Ginglymostomatidae; genus Ginglymostoma; species Ginglymostoma cirratum. Next base: position 27,290,945 of record JAHRHZ010000071.1, on the reverse strand, counting down.
AGTTACAGTTTTCCTTTTGCACATCATTTCATTCCCAGGGAAGCCAACCCTCAGAGATGGTGTTTCAAAGTTTCCCTTTTCCTCTACCTGTCTATTTGCTGAACTGAGTGTCTGCTTTTAAATCCCAGAGAGTACACCTATTTGTCTGCAGTGCAGCTACCTATCTGCTGTTTAATCTGCTATCTTGTTCCTCCTGTCATGTATGCAGTTTATCCTCCATTTATCTAACCAGTTCCCTGTGCCCTTTACCAACGGCTCATTGATCTACACAGTTACTTTTTTTTTTTGTCTAATCAGAGACTATTTCTCTTCCACAGCTCCCAACATGAACCATTCAGCAATGCAGTTTCTCAGTTTGAATTACTTCAGAAGGGGTAGATTGCTGAAAGGAATCAGTCAGTGCTTTGGTGTGAAATCACCATGTAGTTTTTTCTTCAAACATTTCTTGATGGTTTCTGTACCTTTCACATTTATTTTCATGTGATATGATGGAAGCTGGAAAGAAGTTTGGAGAGTAGACTGTTTTGCTGGGAAACTAACTCCTGGAATGGTCGGCCCTTGAGAATGCACAACAGCTGTAATTTATCCCTGTCACTTAAATAGCTGTGCGATGGAAAGGGGCTGTAGTGGCACAGCGGTCGTGTCCTTATGTCTGAGCCAGGGAGTCTCACCTGCTCTAGAGGTGTATCATAACATCTCTGAGCAGGTTGATGAGAAGTATCTAATCATTTGGTGCAGAACTTGAAAGTTGCTGAAAGAAAGTCACGTTTTGTTGAAGCTTTCCATCTTGACTCATCAGGACAATTCACAAGAATGCCAATTCATAGGCGAAAGCTAATGTATTTTCTGTATGAGGTGAGAGACCAAGTTGGTTGGCAAGTGCTCTTACTCCCCTCTGCAAATAAAAGAGCACTTGCCAACCAACCTCATGCAGAAAATACATTAGCTTTCTCCTATGAATTGGCATTCTTGTGAATTGTCCTGATGAGTGCAAGATGGAAAGCTTCAACAAAATGTGGCTTTCTTTCAGCAACTTTCAAGTTCTGCACTAAATGACAGGATACTTCTAATCAACCTGCTCAGAGATGTTATGATACACCTCTAGAGCAGGTGAGACTCCCTGGCTCAGACATAAGGACACGATCACTGTGCCACTACAGAAAAAGGTAAAACTGGGACAAATGAATCTCAGTGTCGACTAATGTGAGCTCATTCATTATCGGTCTAAAACTGGAATCTCTTTTACATGGTGGAAAGTTAGACTGTGGGATTCTGAAGAAAGTTGATGGGCTCAGGTATTTAGATCATTAAAATGTCATGAACAACTCCAGAAAATAATCAAACAGGCTGATGGAATATTGACTTTTATATTCAGAGAATGAGAATACAAGAAGGATTATACTTAGCAAGGTGGGTTTGATTCATTGAAAGTATTCAAGATATTCCAGAAAATAAAGGGAGAGATAGAGAGAAACTATTTCTTTTGTCTGGAATGTCCGGTACTAGGAGCAAGATCTAAATGTTAGGGACAAGCCTTTAGAAGTGAAAATAGGAAATGCTGCTACACATAAAGGGCGATCGAAGTTTGGAATCTCTTCTACAAGTGGCAATCAATAAATAAAAGCAGAGAGGTATTTACACAAGGCTGTTCTTGACCTTCAGATATCCTAGTATGCTTTACAGCCAATAAAGTACAGGGTAGTCACCGTTAGAGCAAACATAGCAGTCAATTTGCTGAATAAATATTTGGTAAATATTTGCCAGGAATCTAGAGATAAATCCACTGCTGTTCAAAATAGTGCCATGCAATCTTTTAATTCCACCTGAGAGGCAAAGGAGGATCTCGACTTAATGACTTATTCCAATAACAACACATCAGAGAACCTGAGGGTGAGTTTGTGCTGAGGCTGTGCTGTAGTGATCGGAGTTTTTAGAGTTGTTACTGAAACTTAGAGTGGGGAGGGACGGGCTCTGAATTTCTACCGAGACTCTGGGAGTGGCATAGAGTGAGGCTTAGAATTTCTACCAAGAACCTTGGGGGTAATGAGAGGGAGGAGTGTTTGGGCTGGGATATCTGTCTGTATCACAAGGCAAACATTCATTTAGAATATAAGTAACTTCCAGAAAGTTAATGTGTATAAGAACCTGAATCAGTGCCTGTTGGTTTAGCATGAAAATGGGGAAGTCGTGTTTCCATTTAAATGTTCAACCTTTCTTGAATTATCTCAATATTCTTGCTACAAAGTCAAGAATTATTTTGAAAGTCCGTGACTGATGGCTGCGATTTGATTTTTTTTTGACCCAGTGTGAGTTCCGTTGAAATTTACGAAGGGATTGACTTTGCAAGACCAAGTAGGACTTCTGGCAGTATCTGATCAAACTGACCTCATTAACTATCTACCCTTTCCCTATGGCGTTATTCATGTCCGATTTCAACCTCATTGTAACACACATCGTTGGCAGAACAATTCACAACTCAGCAGTTATCCTGGAATTCACTGGTATCTTGTGTGTAGGCCATCTTTAATTGCCCATTGTACACCCAGACAATCACTGTCAGGCCAGAGCTGCCCCCACCACCCCCACCAAAGCTCCTGACATTTGCCCCAGATATGCAGACACGGGGGTTATCAGTAACCACTGTGTGGGCTGGGTCCTGGAAATCCCGCTGGATGAGGTGGTGCATGAGAGTGAGGATCCTGGAGATCCAGCCTGGTGCTATACCTGAACGGGGAGTGTGTACCTGAGCACACAGTGTCCTTGCTGCAATGTTACAATGAGAGCTACCAGGGCAGCCTGAGGTACAACATTGAAGGGCAGAGTGTCCTGTGAGTGGATCAGGCGTGCGGTATGAGAGTTCTCAGAGGCTGGTGTATATTGGATGCCAATGCCTGTGGATGTGGTATGTGTGACTGGTGCTCATGCAGCATGCTCCCTGAGATATTGGTGCCCAGTATCCACCATAGAGGTCCTTCACAGCAAGCTGTGTGTGGTCCCCGGCTCTGACTTCCATGTCGAGAATTCTCAATGTTAGATTTGTTCGGCACATTTTGTAAAATAGGAAGGTCAATATTAACGAGGGGAGTTGTGATGTTAATAAGATATTTAACAAAGAATATTGCTCATCATTTGGCAACTCACCGCCTGGTAAAAGCCTAAAAGATGCAACACCACCTTCCGGATGTCGAGATGGGCCTTTGCTAGGGTCATGTGATTCTGCCACATATCTCACCTTTGGCCACGTCGCTCAAGGCCTAAGTGTCTGTCTCCAATGGTGGCAGCCCAGTTCCTATTGAATATGAGAAGTTCTCACTTACTATAGTTTACCTGATTAATTTTCACCACTGGGGAGAGTGAAAATTGCCATATGTCACAGATTTCTTGTTGGGATCACAGAAAATAATGTGTTGTGCACTGGCTTTTCTTGTAATCGAATCCTAATATAAGAGGATGGTGTGATAGGCTCCTGAAAAAAGGTAAAGATATCGTGCCCACTGCTGAGACTGAGATTGACAAATACCACTGAGCGTGGCAAATGATCTACTCCAAACCTGGGGTGAGGTTTAATCCATTAATGTCAAAATATTCAAACATCAGTTAAAATAGAGCAAGAAAGTGGCATGATAGTAATCTTTCTAATAAGCACGATATCAGTCATTTCAGGTGCTGCTTATGGTTGATCATATTTCAGTGTTGAGAGCAAAGACTCACTCTTTACTGCAGCACCTTTTACAATGAAACTGCTGCTGTCCAAGCCATAAATCAAGGGTAGTTGAAACATAAATCAGAGGACAAGACTGTGAAGAATCAATTGAGAGACCACAGCAAAATTCCTAATTGTTTATTTAGTGGGAGATTGGAACTTCTTAATCACCACCCCATAATATTCATCAGTGAATCAAACAGCAGACCATGAGACTATACACCCCACTTTGCCTACTCTTTGACAGAGCTTCTAATTAACCCAAAGCCTTTATGCTTTTCCACAAATGTTTCATGCACAAGTGAGTCGCACTTCATTTTACAAGTTATTATTGAATCTTCTTCCATCACCCTTTTCAGGGAGTGTTTTTCCATGAACCAAAAATCTTAATCTCCCACCCTCCTTGGTTCCAATCTCTGGCTACCAACTATTCTGCTGGTGGGAACAGATCTCCCTTTATCTCTCATCAAAAACCTTCAAAGTTTTGAACACCTTTTATTAAATCTCACCTTCATCTTTACTTGAAGGACAGTGGTCACAGTTTCATTTGTCTCTTTGTGTAACTTCATCCCATCAATTCCAGTAAAACTCACCAAGGCCTTGACAGCCTTTCTGAAGTTTACAATGAGGAAAACTAACTATGTAAATCTATGAGCAGAAGCCACAATGAGATAGCTTGGTAACAGCATGCTTGGAATGGTTCAGGATGTTTTACTGAGGTCCTCGGTCTTTTAGTAGTGCCTTAACCACTTGTTAACAGCTGATTGATCTGAGCCCGAGGACTGTTTGAGTTGCTACCTGCTTACAAATTGGCAGATTTCCTCATCCTTCCTATCAGCGAGATGGTGATGGCATTTTCTACCTTCACACATGTCCTCACCCAGTAACTAGCTAACAAGACAAACCACGCATAATTTCCAAATAGAAAAGCAAGTACCAATCCGAGCAATCTTATGCAAGCGGGCTTCTGCTACACCCGGAGGATATACTCAGGGGTTAAGCGCCTTTGACAGGCTCAAGCAGCCTCCTCTGTGTCCTTCAGAGCATCCTGCACAATGTGGAGCTCACATGACCATGGGGGGAGGTGGAAATGGGAGAATAATATTAGTATTTCTCACACAGTGAGCAATCCATTTCAAAACATTTTAAAACCGCTTCTCTGGGTCAAATAATTAACAGAACACATTTCAATTGTGTAGAGAAGAACTAATTAAATAAATGTGATTTAATTTTAACAGTATTACAGCTCAGAAAGCTTTGATGAGGCCCAACTGCAAGTCTCTTAAGGCAGTTTGTTTTCACATTGCGTAGGCTACCCTGGCAAATGCATTTCTACTCTCTCTCCAGCATTTCCACTCCTTCTCCAGCATTTCCACTCTTTCTCCAGCATTTCCACTCTTCCTCCAGCATTTCCACTCTTTCTCCAGCATTTCCCAACCTTCCTCCAGCTTTGGCTAGAATGTTCTGTGAATCTTTCCTTTTTTTTCAGATCCTGGCTGGTGTGTCACATAACATTGTCAACAGATGTTGCTTTTTCAAGTTACTTGGCCTAGTTACTCCTGGTGATGTTTCATTCCTAATTACTTTTTGTGAAACTGTTTAAAAACAGATTTGAAAAAGATAGTGGCACAAAAGCTAGATCCCAGCAGTAAGCCTTCCTCCAATTAATTTACATTCTATAGATTAACACACTGAAAGCCACAATGGCTAAACTCCTTCAAGGCCCTGCACCAAAGAATAAATAATTAGCCACTTGGAGTTTAACTAATCTGGCAGAAACAGACCCACTGACCAAAGGAACAGAAACAATTAAATCTACATCATTTTGTATGTAAATGATCTTTATGATTCCTCAGATTATTTAGGAACAGTATGATTTGTGGGTCAGATCACAAACTGTTCACTTTTGTTTGATCATGTTACTGAAGTCCCTTGACTCAGTTTTTGCTTTAACATCTAGGAAAAGGGAAGGTCCACCAGACACAATCTAAAAGTTAGAGTCAAATTTTTCAGGACTGAAGTTAGGAAAAAAATTTCACATTTCAAAGATAGCAGAAGCTTGGACTCTTTAGTGCAAAAGGTAATCAATAGGAGTTCCATTATTCATTTTAGATCAACAATTGACAGATTTTTGATAATCAAATATTTTAATGGACATGGGACAAAGATCAGCCATGATCTCTTGGAACATGGGAACAAATTCCTCTGGTCCCTATAAAAGTTGGAAGAGCAGTTCTCCCACAATTTACTCAAACTATTTAAAACCGGCTCTTATTGTTTCCTTCTCCGTAAGAAACAATGTATTGATGTGCTCCTGCAATAACCTGTCTGCCTGTCTGTTTCAGGGACAGAATTTTGCAGATTGTGATCAAAGATTGTTCCAAAGATCTTGGGGCAAATTATACACATTATTCCAAAAATATCTCTTAAATTGATCTCACAACTGGATAATTTCTGTGCTAACCATGTTGCTTTGAGCTGAGTTGTAGTAGAATTTCATATTTATGTTCAGTTTCTCTGAGTGAATGAATGTACTAAGGCACAAAGTAAGGGATATAAAATATTCTGAAGTTTTTCACAGTAGCATCATCAGCAACTTTTGGCACTAAGCCACAGGTGAAATTGGGATGGGTGATCAAAAGTATTGTTAAAGAGCTACATTTTATGCAGCATCTTAAAAGGATAGAAATAGAAAGGCAGAAAGGTTTAGAGAGAGGATTCCAGAAGTTAGGACTTAGGCAGCTGACTAGAAGCTGAAATGGAGAAGTCAATTAAACACAGTGCCCACAATAGTAGGTCAGACGAGGAATCCAAAAGACTGTAACCCAACACCTGACTCGTCAAAGTCTGTCCAACATCTATGTGACACAAGGCAGGAGTGTGATGGAATACTCCCCACTTACCTGGATGAGTGCAGCCCCAACAACACTCAAGAAACTTGACACCATCCAGGACAAAGCAGCCCACTTGATTGGCACTACATCTACAAAAATCAGTTCCCTCCTCAACTGATGCTCAGCAGCAGCAGTGTGTACTATCCACAAGATTCCCTGCAGAAATTCACTGAAGATCCTCAGACAGCACCTTCCAAATCCAGAGCCACTTCCATCTAGAATGGCAAGGGCAGCAGCTACATGGGAACACCATCCCCTGCAAGTTCCACTTCAAGCCCCTCACCATCCTGACTTGGAAATATATCGCTGTTCCTTCAGTGTCACAGAGTCACAATCCTGGAATTCCCTTCTTAAATGCATTGTGGGTCAACCTACAGCACAGGGACTGCAGTGGTTCAAGAAAACAGCTCACCATCACCTTGTCAAGGGACAACTAGGGATGGGTAATAAATGCTGGACCAGCCAGTGATGCCCATATCTTGTGAGTGAATTAAAAAAACAAGTACGGCCACCAATGTGCAGTGATTGAACTCTGGGATATGCAAGAGATCAGAATTAGAGGAAGACAGCTATTTGGGAGAGCTATGGATTTGGAGGAGGTTGCAGAGATGGAGAAGGACAAGGCTATGATGGGATTTGAAGATGAATGTGAGGATTTTAAATTGAATTTCTAACAATTTTAGTTGAGTACAGCAGGGGTTCGTGAACAGATCTTGGGAAGAGTTGGAACTTGGCCAGGAACCGTTTAGAGGAGCTGAGTCTTGTGGAGCCGAGAAGTTGGGAACATTGAAATAACCAAGTCTCAAGGCAACCAAAACACAGAAGAGGTTTTCAGCAGCAGATGAGCTGATGAGAGCTGATGACCTGCCTTATTCATAGATGCTAACAGCCTATTTCCTGATAGTACATAAAATTAAAAACTAGAAAATAAAACTATCTGAACAATTTCATGTAAGTATAGCCATGAGGTGCTGCTTTTCTTTCTCAGTTTGTCATTGAATCAGGAAAGCTCAGTTGTCAAGGGTGTGAGCTATCTCCTCCAAACCAAGAAAGTTTGTACATTTTTAAAGCTGGAACAATAGAAGCAGCATGAATGGTTGGAATCAGGCTCCCACAGAACCAGCGTTTTAGTTGTAGCTTTCAGCAGTTGCAGGAGTTTTGAAACCGGATGTGGAAGCTTTTATTCCTCTCTCTGTTATAGCTAAAAGCTGGGCTTCTCTCTCTGCTGCTAGTATTGCATGTGAGACAATCTGTTTTTCTGACTTTGCCTTTGCCAAGGGTGTGTTTAGTTGATGTTACTGTATCAGAACAGTTAAATAATCTGTTATTCTGTTAAGCTTTGCAATAGAATTAAAATTATACCGATTCTTCTCCCTTTTGCTTGTATTTTAACTGAGGTAAGAAGAAAGTGTGTTTTGTTTAAAAACGAGCAGTATGATCAATCAAATTACATCTGGAACACAGCACCTTACAGTTGCCTTTAAATAAGATAAAACCGAGGGTCTAGGCTATCTCCTTGATATATTTGCAGGGGTTTGGTCTGGTCCATAACATTGCTTCATTTTTGTAAAGAGTGAGGGATACAGCAAGGTGAGAAAGAGAGAGAAATCCTACTAACTATAAATGCTCTTCAAGATCTCTGGTTAGATGGAGAGATCATTCTTGAGTGAGACTAACAAATAAAATGATATTCAGGTAGTTAATTTAGTTTTAGAAAATGGGACAGGGCACTTTGTTAAAAATCCTTTGGGGTCTCCGTCCTTCCCTAATTGTCCCTGGTTGCTCACTTGGCTGGTTCAGAGTCAGCCACATGGCTGTGGGTCTGGAGTCACATGTAGGCCTGATTGGGTAAGAATGGCATGCTTTCTTCCCTGAAGGATATTATTGAACCAGATGGGTTAATATTGCAATTGATGATAGTTTCATGGCAACGTTATTGAGATTAGCTTCCAATTCCAAATGTATCCGTTGAACTCAAATTCCACCAGCAGTCCACACCCCCTGAGAAATAGCCTTGCCCTCTGGATTGCTAGTTCAGTGACATTACCAATACATCACTATCCCCAGCGTTTCTGTCAGATGATACAATATTGTAATCATTCTGTGCTGCTCTCTTATGCCAAGTGTAGATTTGTTGGCATTGAAGAAATGAACACCTTCCTGTCAGGGTCTATCTTTCTGATAACAGTATTTCCCCAAAAGTTGCTCTTATGGAGACCTGCTCTTAGGAAAGAGCTAGCTCTGGGTGGGACAGACAGAGACAGAAGCTGATTAAGATGCTTTTCAAACCTGATCGGTGAAAGCTTCGAAAATCCTTGGCTTCTGCCATGTGACAGTTTAAAAGTTCACAAGATGAAGGTAATGCAGCTCCTCAGCATCTATGCAGTCAAACGTGCAGTTTATTGTGTGTATTATTTCAATATCATTATGTCAGCAAGTGTAGCCTTTCACAATGTACCCACTAACCCAAAGAGTTCCAACTAGAGGGCTGAAGAAAACGAAACAATTTCTACAGATACCTTTCAAGTTGTCACCTTCTGATGAGATCCCACAGGAACTTTGCTGTGTTTAGTTGTCCAAGCTCCAGTCAACATCACTCATGTGTTAGTTCAGTCACTGTTTAATTCACCTGTCAGGTAAGCTACTGATCTACTTACTACAGACCTATTCAGTCCCTGTATCAGCACTGGTCAATGATGTGACAGTGTGAATTGGACAATGTATTGCAATGTTACTACAATTCACTTTGTATAACTTGCACTTTTTAAAAAATCCTTTATGACAAACAGATCAATTTCTTCAGTTGATGTGGATAAATTTGAAGATTAAGCATAAAATTGAAGCCTACGTCTGTGAGTAACACTGTACGCTTTGTGTGTATATCTGTGTTTTTGTTTCAATAACATCTCCTGTACTGAACATGGTCCATTTTTGTTCCTGGTTCAATTGCACAGAAACGGGAGAATTCCTGATGTGGAAACCTGACCTTTAGGACAGTGACTGCCAAACTTCCCATTTGTGGTGTTTGTGTTGGGCGGTGGCTGTTGGGAAGATGTTATTGGGCTGGGTTGTACGTTCGGGTAGACAAGTGATGAAGATACAAAGAGGATGCCAGACAGACTCACACACAGGTTGGGAAAATGCCTGCAAGGAGCTCTGGCACTGTGTTCAAAGATTAAAAAGAAATAAAAATATTAAATATCCTTCCTGCCCTCACTGCTACCCCCTGCACATAGTCCTGAATGCCATCTACCTAACACCCTGGCCTTCCGACAACTTCCATGCCAATATGTGCCACTGGAACCACCCCCTGGCCTTTCATAGCCTCTATGTCAACTCCATGACACCAACACCTCCCCCCACCCCTCCCCCCCCACCACTTTGCCCTTTCACCTGCCCTGCCACTTTACTCAGTATCCTCAGACCTTAGGCCTCAGACCCCTACACAGACCAGAAACAATAAAGTTCAGTTCAAGGAAGCTGCCTTCACTGTACTGTGAGGAACACACTCATTTGTAAAAACACATTGACCACATTTAACTGACTTCACTTCCTAATCTCTTAGAGAAACAACCATTTCATTCAAATGCAAGAAACATTGGAATTCCAAATCAATAATTCCAAAATCACTTGTCACTGTCAATCGAACTGTGAAATGGAAGACCCTGGGGAGAATGGATTTGTGTGATGTGACACATTCTACACTAATTCAAAAAGGGAAATCTTCAGGTTCATGTCAACAGACACATTGAATAGAAACCATTTCGTTTAACTCTCCAGCCTTTTATTAAAACTCCATTGTTTTAAATGTCTTGATAGTCTTGAAAGGTCTCTTTGATTACACGACAGCCCCAACAAATTTGTCTACTTCTTTTTCATTGAGTCATTGATACTTTTAACACACAGTCATGTCTACTTTTAACAAGATCCAAATGGCACCAGACCTCTCCCAAAGAGTTAACACAGAATGGAGCTGGAGGAACACAGTGTGGAACTGGAGGAACACAGCAGGTCAGGCAGCATGAGAGGAGCAGGAAAGTCAATGTTTCGCATCTTCACCTGATGAAGGGTGAAGACCCGAAACATCAGCTTTCCTGTTCCTCTGATGCTGCCTGACCTGTTGTGTTCCTCCAGCTCCATGCTGTGTTAACTCTGACTCCAGCATCAGCAGTTCTCACTGTCACCGAAATTCTGTTCCTGGGTTTCAAAATGTTGCTTCAACCATCTCAGTTCAGAAAATTATTGTAACCTCAATTGTGAAGGTCTCCAAGAAATAACCTGGCCTATTCTCTATAACATTGTTCTATTCAATCTGCAGTTATTATGGGACCAGAAGTCAGAGGCACTTTGATTAATACTAGATCAGGTTACAGACTGTGTGGTCACAATGGCAATGATAAAATCTGTATTAGGGGCTCCTACAACTACACTTACACAGATGTAGGAAAAAAGGAGTAATAACCATTACATTGAAAAGCCCAAAATTGTTTTATCAAAGGAACCAAAATGAATGTAGCAGGACATTCTGTACTTTGGGCATTGCTACATTCTACAAATTCAAAAGGATATAATTCACAGTCATTTATAGTCTCGATTCCTTCAAATTTTCTCTCTTGTATAAATCAGTTGACATGTCAATTTATTGACAATCTGCCAATAAATTTAAAGTGCGGTTTTCTTCCTCAGTAAGACAGGACGATTACTTGCCCGAACACATTTCCACTGCTCACACCCCTGACACCCCATCTCCTGTCAGACTGGGCACTGTCTTGGAGTTTTCACCTCATTACTCACTTGCAGTACTGTGCAGCGTTCTGGCTGAGCTTGTGATAAAGGCCTTCACTTTCTTACCATCATTTGACTTGTGTAGGACTGTGGTTCCCCAAGCATTGAACTGCCAGAGGTCCCAGAGACCTTGCACAAGCCGTCAGTCATTCACCATTTCCCAGGGAAGTTTCCAGCAATCCAGAGCTTTGGGAAGGGGCCAGTAGAATCTCAAAGAATTACATTGCATTGGGAGAAAGACTCAGTAATTTCCCTGAATGTATTGCCCAGACTATGTCCAAGCTAATAATATAACCATAAAAATACAAAAGTAAATCACAAATAGTGAAATACATTTATCATCTCACACATGAACCATTTTTCATAGACTCACTACCAAGTGAATAGTGGAAAAATTATTTCCTTCAGTTTAAAGGTGAATGAACCTTTATCAAATGAAAAAGCTAAGTAATTTCTCAAATAGCTTGGGACATATGGCTCACAATAAAGCTGCAAAGAATAATCCCTTTCATTAGAACCTGTAAGATGCATAGTCACTAATTCTTGCAAACTTGTTTGGCATTATTTAATTTAAATTTCACAGCAACCAGGATTCATTGTTTGACATAATTACTTCGAATTTGAAAAACAAAATAAATTCAGAATCCTTTCTTTATCCACGAAACTAGAAGGTAAAGATTAACACAATGAGAAGGTGGGAGAGGATGAAGAGTTGAAAGATGTAGTGATTGAAAAGGAGTAGAAGGAAAAATAGAAAGGGCAGAAGAGGTGGAATAGGTGAAAAAAAGTGAAGGGCATGGATTGACAGGTCTAGTAGTCCAAAGAGCCAGGTAACATTCTAGGAACACAGGTAAATCCCACCATAGCAGATGGTGATGTTTAAACTCAAGAAATCTGGAATTAAAAGCTAACCCAGTGGTGATCACGTAACCACTGCCAATTGCCATAAAAACTTATCTAGTTCACTCATGTTCTTGAGGGAAGGAAATCTGCCTCCTTACCTGGTCCGGCCTACATGTGACTTCAGAACCACAGTAACAAGATTGACTCTTAACTGCCCTCTGAAATGGGCCAGAGAGTCAGTAAGGGTTCAAAGGCAATTTTGGATAGGCAACAAATTCTGGCCTTGCCAGTGAGGCCCATATCCCATGACAGAATGAACAAATCAAGAACTAAAAACCTCTGTACACCCTCAAAACTTCTTAAAATTTCAGCACAAAGTACTAACACGAAGGAATGCAAATGATAAATGAATCCTTCAGATCAATGGTGTTGTAATTGCCATCAAAGGCTTTTGGAGTGAGGCTATAGTCAGGAGGATGGCAAGATAATTAATCTACTCTTTGTAGGCAAAGGCTGCCTTGTTAACCATTGACTAAGGTGAATCATCAATAGGTTAGAGCACAGAGGAAGGCCATTTGGCCCATTGCATTTATGCTGGCTCTCTGGAGGAGAAATCCACCTAGTTCCCCTGCCCTGTTCTCTCCCCGTAACCCTACACATTTCAGATGTTAATCGAACATCAGGAATGCTGTATTGAAGGCCTTAACTGAAGTTGTTTCCACCACTTTCAGACCTGAACCACTTACTGCAGAAAAAAGAATTTTCCTTGTGGTAAGCAGGGAGTATTCCCTCGCAATCCAGGCTTGTGCCTTATAGGTGGTGAACAGCCTTTGTGGACTTAGGAGGTAATTAACCTGTAGAATTCCTGATCTCTGACCTGCTCTTGTAGCCACAGTATTTATATGGCTAGTCCAGTTCAGTTTCTGGTCAATGGGAGCCCCCAGAATGTTGAATGTGGGGGATTCAGTGATGGTAATACCATTGAGTGTCAAGCAGAGACAGTTGGATTCTCTCTTGATGGAGATGGCTACTGCCTGGAATTTGTGTCGTATAAATATTACTTGCCACTTGTGAGCCCAAGACTGGATATTGTGCAGTTCTTGTTGCATTTGAACACGGACTGCTTCAATAGCTGAGGAGTCATGAATCGTGCTGAACCTTATGCACTCATTGATGAACATCCCCACTTCTGACCTTATGATGGAAGGAATATCATTGATGAAGCAGCTAAAGATGGTTGGGTCTAGGATGCCACTACCCTGAGGAACTTCTGTCCTGGAGTCAAGATACAACCACGAACATCTTCCTATGTGCCAGGTCTGACTCCAACCATTGGAGAGCTTTCCCCCAATACCCATTGATTACAGTTTTTGCAGTTTTACCTTGGGAATACCTGAAAATAATTCTCAATCCTTTTTAGACTCTCATAAAACATGAACATACTTTTGGAGTATCTTGCTGCAAATAGTGAACCTACTGAGGATCCAACCCTTTCATATTGTTGCCTATGGTACAGCCAAACCAGCCTACAATAAGATCAAAGGAAGCTGTTTCTGGTTGCTTGGTTGCAGTGGCTGCTATGGAGATGCAAGCTACATCTGGAAGCAAATGAATCAAGGTTTCAGGAAATACTTGGCAAAGAATGAATGAAAGTAAATGGCTTGCGACTCACAAAAAGCCTGACAAGAGGATTATTTAAACAAACTAATTGAAAATCAAAATGAGAAACTAAGAAGTTAGCTTTTATCTGGGAGTATATCGTTAAATCCTTCGCTCCTACGGCAACATTCAAGTCCTCTTTTATTTTTTAGCAATTCCTAAGTAGAAGGTTGTTCATTGATTAAGAAGAACCATATCACAGGGATTCTGGTAACAGTAACATGTATTGACTCATACTGCATTGCAATATGACAATACCTAATATCTGAGGATTTGCTGGAATTCTGAAATGAGTGGGTAGCATTGCCAGTAAGTCTGGTTTATAGTTGCTGCCAGGAAAAAAAATCCCTTAAAATTTTCAACTTTTTCTTTCTGTCGTTTACATGGCTATAACCTCTTTCCACATTGGCCAGTTGTCTTTGCTGAAAATCTTGGCCTGGATTTTAATATTCTTTAGGCCTCATACAAGCATGTTTCTAAGATCATGCTACAGATGTAGTGACAAGAGTTTTGATAAAACAAGAATGTAATCTGCAATTGTCTCACTTGACAACTGTTTCCTCTGGTGCAACGTAACTTGCCGTGCAATTTCATTCTTAATTGTGTCATAACAAGTGCAGAATCTCATTAACTTCAGAATTGTCCACAGTATTGAGGCCTCTTTGACAACAATAACCGGTCCAACACCATCTCAAATACAACTGGCTCTATCATGGTGAGGAAATCTTTCATTTTATCCTCAACTCCATTTTTAGCCAGTTTCAGCGAATATGGAACTTGTGTATAATTACACTAGTCCTCCCTGTTTATTCCTCACTTCGTAACCGTACCTTCATTGCTATTTTTGTCAACAATGTTCCATTTTGTTTCACTGTGTATCTGAATAGAAGGTGCACAGAGGACAATCTTTCAAATTATCAAACCTCCTTGAAACAAACTTTAGAATTTCCAATTCAGATATGCCACAACTTTCTTCTGTCTTTAATTTCTCAAATGAAGTGTGAAAAACATTCCTTCTGATTCTAGTTGCCACCCATCTGTGCTGTACTGCAATGCACACTGTACTACACTAGCTCAGCAGTAGGTAGCCATTCTTGATTTGCTTCAACCGCTCTCTGTGGTCGTGGGTTCCACATTCTTACTGCTGTTTGCATGCAGACCTTCCTCATGACTTCCCCAATTGTATTATTTATTACCAACTTAATAGAAAACAATTACAAATGGCAGAAAAAAACAAACTACTGTGAACGCTGGAAATCTGAAATTAGAAACAGAAAATGATGGAAATATTCAATAGGTCAGGCACCTCTTTGAAGACAAAAGCAAAGTTGATGTTTCTTGGACTTAGAAGAGGGAGGTAAATGTACTATCTCCAAGTTTGCAAATGGCACAAAAATAGGTGAGAAGGTGAGTGGTAGACAGACGGATATACACAGGTGAAGTGAGGGGACAAAAACTTTACTGATGGAATGTAATGTGAGCTAATGTTCTTTGGCAAGAAGAATAGAAGAGCTAAATATTACTTAAATGGGGAAACACTGCAGAAAGCTGCAGCACAGAGGAATTTAGAAGTCCTTGTACATGAACCATGAAAAGCTAGTATCCATGTTCAACAGGTAATAGGCAAATAGAAACTGGCCTTTATTACCAAAGGAATGGTGTAGAAGAATAGGGAGATCTTTCTAAAACTAGAAGGCACGAATCAAACCACACCTGGACTACTGTGAACAGTCTGGTCACCTTATCTAAGAAACGATATACTGGTATTGGAGGCAGTACACAGAAGGTTCATAAGGTTGATCTTGTACATGGAGGGACTGCCTTATAAGGGGAGGTTGAGTAGATAGGGGCTACATTCATCAAAATATAGAAGAACAATGAGATGCAACCTTATTGAAACATAAAAGATTCTTGGAGGACATGATTGGCTGTGTGCAGAAAGGTCGTTTACCCTTGTGGGAGATTTCAAGACCAGGAGGCATCGTTTCAAATCAAGGTGTTGCACATTTAATACTGATAAGGAGGAATTTCTTTGCTCAGAAGGTAATGAATCTGTGAAATTCTTTATCACGGCGGCTGGGTCATTAAGCATAATCAAGGCTGAGATAGACAGGTTTTTAGTCAGTAAGGGAATTAAGGTATACAGGGAAAAGTCAGGAAAGTGGAGTTGAGGGTGATCAGGTCAACTATGATCTCATTGAATGGCGGAATGGACTGGATGGGCTGAATGGCCTATTTCTGCTCCTGTGAGCTATGGCATTGTTTCGGGTTGATGATGTTTGACCAAATCAGGATTCAGCAGAATCCTGTGGGAATGTAATTGTTCTTTCTGTGTCTCACCAACGAGAAAACAGAAGCTTTGGCAAGTGTAACATGATTGTGAGAAATGCAGATGTTGAGAATGACATGTTCACATACATTAAGACAGGAATAGATGAGTAACAAGTTTATTATTGGGGGGAGAGGTGTGGAATATAACTCAATGTGAGTTTGAGAGGTAACAAATCTCAATACGAAGTGATGTGCACTAACTCTGAGTGAATCTGCCAGAGGGGAACTTGGCCACCCAGAGACGGTGACAGAAGAGATACAAGTGTTCATACAGAAAGTAAGCCCCAGCTGCTGCCACACAGATAAAGCTGTTTGGATAAATCTTCTGTGCCAATAACTTCGCTAGAGACTGAGGAATCTCAATTTTACAAACAAAGCATTTGTATTTATTTTGTTTTAGACAATCAGATCCTGAACTTTTTTCAAAAATTTTCAGCTTCATTAAATTCAACCCACAAACTTTAAAATTTTTTCTTGATAACTGTAAACTTATACTATACCTCAGTCATATCGAGGTCTGAAAATATGAACTCTGCGACTGAAACCATTTTTGATTGTTTCCTCTCTATTGTGTAATTATTGCCTGGTCTCCCTGCTCCCTGCGTAAGGTGCAGGCTTTTTCTGAATGGCCGTACCACAGCGTCTGGATGAAGGTACAGCAGGCCTCTGCCGTCGTTCTCCTTTTTTTATTCACAGGGTGTAAGTGTTGCTGGCTGGGCTGGCCTTTATTACCTGTCGCTCATTGTCCTTCACAACGTGGTGATGAGTTGCCTTCTTGAACTGCTATGGACTGTTTGGTGTTAAATTTATTCATAATGCCCTTAGGGAGGGAATTTCAGGATTTTGACCGAGTGACAATGAAGGAATGGAGATTTATTTCCAAGTCAGGATGGTGTGTCGCTTGGAGGGGAACTCACAGGGAGTGACTTGACAAGCACGCGCACATATGCACACACACACATTTTCTTATACACAGATAAAACCACCATAAATCCATTCACAAGTACGCAGATCCATAACTGTGCAAGCACATATCTTCCAAAATCAATTACAATTGCACCAACACATAGCCCATGATACATACACACAAACACAAATATAGGTACACAAATGCACACACACATACAGACACACAACGCATCATTTCTGACAGTCAATAAGTCAGCGCGCCTTTAAGAGTCATGTTAATTTGGATGGACATGTGAATAGGAAGGATTTGGAGGGATGTGGGCCAGGAACAGGCAGGTGTGACCAGTTTAGTTTGGGATAATGTTTAGCAGGTACGGGTTGCCCTGCAGGATCTGTTTCCGTACTGTATAACGCTATGATTTTATGACATCATCATGATATCAATAGTATGTCACCTCATCTAAGCCCATGAAATTCTAAACTGGGAGAAGGTCACACACACATTGAACTCAAATCAAATGACTTCACAATGACACAGTTATGATGGACAAAATGCTTCTGTATTTGGCATGAGGCTGGAGAATCACATTTAAGGTCCAGTTTGTGGAAGAGCAGTCATGTGGAGTTAGTGAGTTAGTGAAGCACTGATACAGTTTGGAGTTAGTG
>JAHRHZ010000071.1:27238938-27273145 GCA_024137785.1 Ginglymostoma cirratum | reverse complement strand
TTGGAGTTAGTGGAGTTAGTGAGTTAGTGAAGCACTGATACAGTTTGATTTCACCTGATGAAATTGTTTTCCTTCCTTTACACCGGTGACTTTGAGTGAACTTTAAGCCCCATTTGACTCTGTTTTTGGAGTTCACAAGTTTTTGGAGCGTAGTCCCTTCCTCAGAAGAAGTTTTCACCTGACTTGACTTGACGAAGGGGCTACGCTATGAAAGCTTGTGATTTCAAATAAAGCTGTTGGACAATTACCTGGTGCCGCGTGACTTCTGACTCATTTCTTCACAATTACCTTTATTTAAGTTAAGCTCAGTTGTTTATGATCCAAGTTCCTCACTCTCAAAGTAAATGCTAGATTCTACCATGTTATGGTCATTATTTCATAGGGTGCCTTTTACTCTGAGATGACTTATTCAACCTGCTTCATTGCACATTACCAAATCCAAAATAGCCTGATTCCAGGTTGGACCCAAGACATATTATTTCAGGAAACTATCCTGAATACACTTTATGAATTCTTCCCCATGGCTACCACAGATTTTCCTAAACTACATGAGGATCAATGTCACAGATGATTACTGTTCTGTCTTTTCTACAGATACAGATTCTACATCTTCCAATCCAACATCATTACTCGTTATCACAGTTATTCCATCTTGCACTAACAAAGCTACCCCACTACTCTTTCTGCTGAAAATTCTCCAATCTTACTTAATACCAGCACAATATATAACATGATATATATTAATATATATATTGATATATATTGTATACTGGCATGATAACACAGGATGTAACATGCTCTGATTGAATGGTTAATTTAGGTAAAATTTACAAGAAAACAATGGTTAGTCTTTGTTTCCACTGCTGGACAGTGTTAACTAGATGCCAAGAGCAGCCTTGCAAATAAAGGCAAAGTTAAATTCACTGTGACCATTGTGGCATGTAGCCCACTTGTAAATTCTTCTTATTATCAATGAATGAGGTTAATTGATCTAACATAACTACTCTTCCTTAAAAAGATGTGTTCAGAATGAAACAGCAGCTAAAGAAACATTAAGCTGATATTGCTGATAAGCTGCTGTAAGAAGGTTGGCACCGTGGCTCAATGTGTCTGTGTCGTGTTTCTCCATGTTGTGAGCATAACTAAACAGTCCTGTGATGACAGACTTTCTCCCTGCTTATGTAACACATCAAAGATTGAGTCTTGAAAAAGAAATCAAAGAAATTGGGGCGCAAGAGGTTAATTAGCTTTTAGTTTGATGTGGAGAATTCTTGTCTCATTATTTCCTTTGGTGGTGCGTAAAGAGTGAATAATTAATCTTTCTGCATTCTCCGTACTTTCTCTCAGTACTTCTGTTCTGTAACCTGTTGCCCCATGTTGTATGGAAGGTGAGCAAACTCAATGCACCAAGGTGAGTTCTGTGGAGCAGGCTTTGAGTACACAAAGAGGCAATATGTGCAGGTGATGCTTCACTTTCATTGATAGCCCTTTGATGTCCCTGCTATTGAATAAAGTGTCACATTGTAATTAAGATCAATCATTAATATGAATTATCCCTCTCAGCCAATAGGCAGCATCTTTTGTTAAGCAGAGACACCATTTCTTGTCAAACGAAATTTAAGTATGAGTGCTTGACAATGATTTAGACAGCACCTGATAAATCATGATGACAGGTTATACATTCTCCTCTGAGTCATGTGGAAGCAGCACATTTTGAAAAGCCAAATGAATATGAATTCCTGAGATTTGCAACAGCGGCTCATCCCAGACATAGTTCTGAACCAAGTTGGGAAGGTTTGCTCTTGTTCACAGAACTCTTACCATTGCATCAGGTTGCAATGGGTTCTTACGTCCTTGAGGAAGACTGACAGCACATTGCAGTGACAGACAGATACTGCTTCTGAGCAGATCATGTGAATGATAACCAGCCTCAGTTTTATTGGAAGAAGAGCAGGGATTTATCTGGCCTCAGCCACAGGCTGTTTAACTGCTAATCCACTTCACTAATGCTAGTGAAATCTTGCTGTGTTGAAAACCATTGCTAAAGTTAGTCATTGTAATCTTTTCTGATGCAGATTGAGTTGCTTTTAAAGGATATTGGTCAGTATGAAAGAAAGCCTAAAATTCCGAAAGGATGAAACAGGGTAGAAAGAAACAGGCTGACTCTAATAAGTGGTGAAAATGAGAGCCAGAAGTGACCAATTCAGTAAACTTAATACAGAGGGCAAGTTAGTTACTTCATATTGAGAATTGTGACACTTACTGCCTTAAGCATGAGAACTGGGGTGGCATGGTGGCTCAGTGGTTAGCACTATGGCTTCACAGCACTAGGGTCCTGGGTTCCATTCCAGGCTCAGGTGACTATCTGTGTAGAGTTTGCAATATTCTCCCTGAGTCTGCATGGGTTTCCTCCTATAGCCTAGCAATATACAGGTTAGGTGGATTGGCTGTACTAAATTGCCCCTAGTGTGTAGGTTAGGTTGATTGGCCATTGGAAATGTCGAGTGGTGGAGGTCAGTCTGGTTGGGATGCTCTTTGGAGAGTTTGTTTGGGCTGAATAGCCTGTTTCTACACTGTAGGGATTCTAGAAATGATTTGATAGGTAGGTGTAGGGATACTGAAATAGGGTGGGTAAATGTGACTGAGACCATTTTCTCATGTGTTGAGTAAGCACCTGTAATTTTGGATCAGACCAGTAAGGCCATTTTGTTGTTGTAATTTGCACATATCTTCATGATTAACGTGCTGAATACTGAAATCAGAGAAAAATGTATTTGCAGGATGAGAAGAGGTTCCATTTCTATAACATCTTATCATGACATTCCAGTATCTTAGTAGTCCATTTTTAAAGAGTGATCATTGTTGCTTTGTAGGTAATTACTAGAAGCAAGTCCATACATAAACAGCTGATGGGTTGATTTGTTTGAGATGATGTTTGTCGACAGGAACATTAAATAGGTTACCAGGAGGGCATAGAAATATTGGGATACAGACATTTGTCTGTGATGTCAACACAAACTAAAACAGAAGCAGAAAATGTGTCTTCTGCAGTGACATAGCATCATTGATCACATGAGAAGTGAGAATTTAATACCCCTGCAAGGTGAGCTTAATCCAACCTGCGCCACTGCTGCCAGAAACATTTCTGATTACAGTCACCCCCATTCCTTACTGAGTCAGCAACAGCCAGAAGGGGAGAGGTGTGAATCCGAATCTTATCCTACAGCTCCCTGTCTAACAGCAGGCAGGGAGAACTGACATCCCACAGGTTGCAATAGTTCAGGAAAGTGACACGTCCCAGGAACACTGAGGAATGGGAGGTAAATGTTGCCTTTGTTAGTAACACTTCGATCCTCTGAACAAATAAAAGAAACTTCACATAAAAGCTGGAATGTTGTCTGGGCTCACAGCGTTTGGTGAGCACTGTGTATTGAGCCATTTCTTAACATGGTGCAGTTGAAGACTGGCATCTGTTATTCTGGGAACCTGTGGAGGACATTAAGATGGATCATCCACCCGACACTTCTAGCTGAAGATGTATACAAATGCTTCAGTGTTAAGTTTTGCACTGATGTGCTGTTCTCCCCATCATTGGGGATGGAGATATTTGTGAGGCTTTCCCCTCCTGATAGTTCTTTAATGATCCACCATCATCTGTGACTGGATGTGGCAGAACTGCAGAGCTGACTCTACATCTATATACTGTATTGATTATGTTGTAATGCAACTCAGAGCTGAGGAGTTATTATGAAGGAAAGATAAAGACAATAAGATGGACTCCAGACAAAAATGTGGCACTTGTCAGCCCAAATTTAGATTTACTGCATTTGAACACAGAGTGCTTCAGTATCTGAGGAATTGCGAATGGAGCTGAACATTGTGCAATCATTGGCAAACATTCCCATGTCTGACCTTACGATGGAAGGAAAGTCATTGAGGAAGCAGCTGAAGATGTTTGGGCGGAGGATACTACCCTGAGGAACTGCTGAACCATGTTGAAGCAATGGGGTGGTTCTCTAAGGGTGAATCAGGGCAGGAATAGTTGCTGCGCACTTTCACCTCAGCAATCTGGATTTAATTCCAGCTGAGACTGGGGATCAATGTTTTCCCTCTGCCAGTTGTAATCAGCTCTCAGCTCACTTTATGACAAATACAAACTAACGACAGTTTGGCATTAGGTGAGCAGGTGGATTTGGAGACCAATAGCAGTTCAGAAACTTAACAGTGCACTTAGAATGATCATCAAAGGTCGAAGTTTAGAAAGGTTATTGGAGTAATGTTATCTGTTACACCCCCTCTACTTCCAGCCTGGTTTCCATGGCACTATCTGTCGGTGCTGATGTTAGATTTTTCAAAACGATGAAATAATTGAATGTTGCTAAGTTACAAACTGGAAAACAAACTACGGCATCCAAAGGTGTTTTAGCTGAATCGAATCTCCAACAAAAAAAACTCTTTATTTCTTAACTGACAAAGGCGTGATGGCTGTTTGAAGATAACTCATTAGGAATGGTTTCCTTTGTACTCAGGAAAAGTGTCGACCGTGTGATAAATGCAGTCAATCAGGCCCATTAGTTAATGCCTGAACTACTGTGTCAATCTCAAATATACAAGTTCTTGGATCTTCAGTGTGGAATACACTATCGCACAATAAATGGTTGGAGTCTGGAAAGCACTGCCAGAGAGTGTGGTGGAGGCAGATTCAATTGAGGCTTTCAACAATGTTTTAGACTGTTACTTTGAAAGGAAGAATGTGCATGGCTTTGGGGACAGAGCAGGAGAATGGCAATAAGTGACACGTACATGCAGAGAGCTGGCATAGATAGGCCCGAAACGTCAAGTTTTCCTGCTCCTATGATGCTGCTTGACCTGCTGTGTTCATCCAGCCCCATGCTTGTTATATCAGCTGGCATAGATGTGTTGGGTGAATGGCCTTCTTCTGCACTGTAACAATTCTGTGCCTCCGGGATCTTATTACACTGTGAAGGCTTTAGAAAAGACCATAAGACTATAACAAATAGGAACAGGAGAAGGCCATTTGGCCATTTGAGCCTGCTCCACCATTCAATAGAGTCATGGCTGATCTGACATTCCTCACATCCACTTTCCTACCTTTTTCCCTTAACCTATCTTAGACTTAAATATACAGAGGTTCTCATTGACAGATTTTTTTATACATTCAAGGGATTTGGGCGTCACTGACCAGGCAGCATTTATTGCCCATCCCTAATTGCCCAGTGGGCAGTTAAGAGTCAACCACATTGCTGTGGGTCTGGAGCCACATGTAGACCAGACCAGGTAAGGATGGCAGTTTCCTTCCCTAGACTCTTAATTCCAGACATTAATTGAGTTCAAATTCCACCATCTGCCGTGGCAGGATTCGAGCCCAGGTCCCCAGAACGTTTTCTGGGTCTCTGGATTAACAGTCCAGTGATAATACCACTAGGATATTATCTCCCCATTACTGAAGGAATGATGACTGGTGCATGGGTCAAGGGCTCATACGCAGACACAGCAAATTTGGAAGGCAAATAGAATGTTGTTGTTTATTACAAGGAGAATACAAGTATAAAATTTAACTGCAGCTGTACAGGGTGGTGGTCTGGTCACATGTGGGGCACTGTGTATAGTTTTCATCTCCTTATTTGGAAAGGGACATCATTACTTTGGAAGTAGTTCAGAGAAGGTTCATCGGGCTCATTACTGGGATGAAGGGATTATTTTGTGAGGGAAAGTTAATCAGGTTGGGATTATACATGTTGGGAGTTAAGAAGGATGAGACATGATCTTATAGGGTCCATAAGATCCTGGGGTGGTGAGGGTGGGGATGGGGGTACCTGATCATTCAGATAACAGGAGAATGTTTCCACCTATGGGAGACACTAGGATGAGGTGACACAGTTTAAAAGTAAAGACCGCTGAGATGAGGAAAGATGTTTGTTCTCAGCTGGTTATTTTTTTGAGGAATTCTGTTCCCCACAGAGCAGTGGGAATTGATTCCAGGCTGAGTCAGACAGATTCTTGATAAACAGGGAAGTCGATGATTATGGAGAAGACTGGAATGTGGAGATGAGATGAGAACAGCAATAATCCTACTGAATGGTGGAGCAGGCTTGAAGGGCTGAATGGCCTGTGCTCCTATAAAGAACCATCTGCAATTAGAAGCTTCCATGAGTAAAGAAACTTCAAGACTCCGATCAGTTTATTGAAATGGCAGGTATTGATGAGTTTGGAGCATGTGGCTGTCAGCTTGTTAGGTCACTCTCCTGAAGATTCTGTGCCCTTTCCTTCTGATTCTCCTGATTAGTCCTTCTATTTTCTTCATGCTCCTCCTCAGTTTTATCTCTCCTTAGTCAACCTTCAGGTACGACAAAAATCACAAACCATGTCCATCACAGTGAGTGAATGGGAAGTGCAGGTGTAAGACACAGCTTCCCTCTCTCTCCACACAATCCGTGACTGTCTGTATTACACAGCTGCTTTTGGAGAGTGTGATCGTTCTGCCACATTGTCCTATTGTCAATCAGGCACAGCGAATAGCCTCTCCTACATTCATTGCTTGACATGCTTTGTCTTGACAGCATATTTTCATAGATCCCAGATCCCCTATTGGAGCTGATTCATCAATTAAACCAACTGCAGAAAATCAGATACAAATTATAAATGTTAGGAAAAGGGAAAAGGGAGACTGACGCAACTTTGCTTTTACTCGTGTAGCATTTGGTGTTAAGTTCATTCAGTAACAAGCTCAAAAAGAGTCTGAACTTTGTCAGCCTTTTAATGACTCAGCCTGCAGCTATTAATCAGACAAACATTTCTAAGACAGAACAGTCAAGAACGTCATATAATTTGGATACACGAAAATCCTCGAGAGGAATAAAACTTTTCATCACCATCCAGAGCATTTTATCAGCAGCAGCACCAAAACATTGTGAATCCTTTCACACAAACTGAGCAAAGTATCAGGTCAACCTGTTCATGTTGAGGTTGTACAGGACATTAGTGAGGCCTTTTTTGGAGCACTGTGTCCAGTGCTGGTTGCCCAGTTATAGGAAGGACATTATTAAGATGGGGAGGGTTCAGAAGAGATTTACCAGGATGTTACTGGGTTTGGAAGTTATGAGTTATGAAGAAAAGCTGGATAGGCTGGGACTTTTGTCACTGGAGCAGTAGAGGTTGAGACGTAACTTTATTAGACGTTTATAAAATAATGAGGGGTATGCATAATTAATGGTAGCTTGTCTTTTCCCAAGGATGGGGGATTTTGAGACGCGTTTTAAGATGAGAGGAGAGAAATTTAAAAAACACGTGAGGGGCAAACTTTTTTTACACAGCAGGTGGTTCACGTGTGGAATGAACTTCCTGAGGAAGTGGTGGGTGTGGTTACAACTACAACATTTAAAAGACATTTGGATAAGTGCATGAATGGGAAAGGTTTAGAGTCATATAGGCCAGGAGCGGGCAAGTGAGACTAGTTTAGTTTGGGATTATGTTCAGCATGGACTGGTTGGACTGAAGGGTCTGTTTCTGTGTGATATGTCTCTGTAAGATGATAAGATAAAGAAGGAGAATTAGGCCATTCAACCCATCAAGTCTGCTCCAGTATTCGATCATGGCTGATGTGTTTCTCAAACCAGTTCTCCTGATAATGTTTGCACACTCTGCGTGATTCCTATGTTTGAAAGTTTTGGTCTTCTTACTGTTACAGGGAATCATTCCCAACCAAGATTTTCATTTTAGTGCTAGCTCACTTATTTAAACTGATTATTGATCATGATTCTTTCTGGAGATTCAGAGTGAGTTACTCCAACCAGGAGATGGTCAGGGAAACCATAGACTGAGATGGTCCCTCACTGTCTTAGTGATTGCCCTGAAGCAGCTCAGGCTGAATGGCCTCATTGGCAGGGAGCTCCTCCCACATTCCCTTGCACCTTCCACCCCACACCTCTTCCCCCCTACCACTGCACATGCAAGGGACTAGATCCTAGAACCTTCACAAGTGGTGAATTCTTTTTTATCTACACTTACTCAGGGTCTGGCCAAATGGACAGTTGTAATCCTACATTCAACAGGTTATTGGTCAACCTGAGCAGAGCGTGAACTTACCTTCGGATCTGGATTGAGTTTGTGACCTGGTGTCCAGTGAGCACAAGGAATAGGATCAAGGTTATGGTCAGCTTCCTCTGTCTGGAAGGGGAGTAGGGCCACATCTGTCTTCTGTAGTTATTCCATCCACAGCACCTTTTCCAAACTCCTCATAAATGTGGTGGATTCCACAGCTGAAGTTGAAGACACAGCAGCCCTCCTGATGTTGACCCTGAACTCTGACAGGGTCAGTAGGGGAGATTGCCCGAGGTAGAACTTGTGTACAATTGAATGGCAAAGCCTTCTGATGTTTCAGCTCCACTGTACCAGGCCTTCGAGCTCAGTGACTTCCCAATGAGATGATATTGGTCATTCCCCCACTGTGTATCACTGAGAAATAAAACAACTTGTTTTTCTCGATAAAGTAATTTTTTTTTTACAAATTTACAAAACTTTACAAGTGGAAGAGAATTGGGAGTTTGAGCCAATAGGTAACTGATTGTCTGAAGGCTTCATGAGCATATGGGCGATTGTGAGCAATATAACAGAGGTACAAGAGATTAAATATAGGAGTCAGAGAGAGATATCAGACTGCGAGGGCGGTGCTTAGAGCAGGAGGCAATACATCATGGGCAAACCTCAAGGCTCACACCGCTTACCTTGCAGTCAGTGAAGCGTTTGAAATGCAAAGGAGGTAGTTGCTGATTTAGCTGCTCAAATCATCCCATGCTGAATTCTGAAAAATCTGTAAAGTCCTTACACGGTAAGAAATTGCTATTAGGGACTATTTTAAATTGTAAATTTGAAAAGGGGGCAGGTAACATAAAAGGGAAATTCAAAGTTAGCAGGACCTGCAGATACTGAGAATCTGAGATAACGAGGTGTAGAGCTGGATGAACACAGCAGGCCAAGCAGCATCAGAGGAGCAGGAAAGCTGACGGAATAGGTTGCAGGAACAGCGACTCATATTGTCATATCAGACACTAAAACGATATGAATAGGAGAAGGGTCATTAAGGGACAAAAAAAATTGTATTTACACATGGAGGATGAGGTGTGAATGAAGTGCTAAATTAGTAATTTGCATCTATTTTTACAAGGGAAGGAGATACGGCCAGGCAATGGTGACAGGGGAAGGAGCTTTGTCACTGAATTCAAAATGGAGAAGGAGATGTTGGGTAGATGGCCATTGATACTTCAACTGTTAAGGCCCTGGGACCTGATGAAATGCATCCAAGGCATTTGAAGGACATGAGTGTAGAAATTGTATAGTTGCTGATAACTGTAATCCCTCAGTCTTCCCTGGACTCCGGAGGCGGTGGGGGGGGGGGGGGGGGGCCGGGGGGGCGGGGGGAGGTGCCAGAGATTGGAGAACTGCAAACATTATGGTCTTGTTCAAGAAAGGTTGGAAGGACCTGGCCAGAAATTACAAACCAGTTAAGTTAACTTCAGTGGTGGGAGGCTTCTGAGAGAGAGTAATAGTCACAAGGACAAAGGCGATTAGAAAGAGTCAGCACGGATTTCTAAAGGGGAAATTGTCTTTAATTAACTTACTGGAGATTTTTGAAGAGGGAACAAAGAGGGCTGATGGGGGGATTGTTGTTGATGTGGTGTACATGAATTTCCAGAAGGCATTATATATAGTGCCACACAATAACCTTATGAGGCAAGTTATGTATCATGGTTATAAAAGGGATAGTAGCAAGGCAGATACATAATTGGTCGAGTGAAAATGGAGAGTTTTATTGGATATTTTTCAGGCTGGAGGAAGGTTTGTAATGGAGTTCCTCAGGGGTCAGAATCAGGACCTTTGTTTTCCTTTTATATATTAATGATCTAGATCTTGGTGTGTAGGCGCCAATTTCAAAGTTTGCGGATAATACGAAACTTGGAAGAATTGCAAACTGTGAGGAGGACAATGTGAAACTCCAAAAGGACATTGACAAGTTGCTGGAATGGGCAGATTAGTGGTAGATGAGGTTCAATACAGAGAAGTGTAAGGTGATGTACTTTGGCAGAAAGAGCAGGGATAAACCATATAACATAAGGGGTATAATTCAGAAGCAGAGGGACCTGGGAGTGTATATGCAGAGATCATTGAAAGTGGAGAGAAGACCATACAGTGTTTTCAGCATAATTAATAGGGACGTAGAATTCAAGAGTAAAGATGTGATGCTGCATTTACATAAGACACTTGTTAAACCTCAGCTGGAAGGTTATATACATGTGGACTGCAGCAGTTCAGGAAGGCAGCTCACTACCACCTTCTCCAGAGCAACTAGGGATGGGCAATAAATGCTGGACCCAGCCAACAGCCCCACATCCCACAAGTGAATAAAAAAAGTTTTGAAAAGTTCTGGGTACCACCTGTAGGAAAGATGGAAATGCATTGGATTGAGTGCAGAAGTGATTTATAAAAATGGTTCCAGGAATAAGAAACTTCAGTGATGAAGAAAGTTTTAAGAAATTAAGGCTGTTCTCCTTAGAGAGAAACTGCTTGAGACAAGTTTTGATAGAGATTTTCAAAGTAATGATTGAACCGAAGCAGCAGATCAGGAGAAACTGTTCCTGCTCCTAAAAGGATCAGGATGCCCAGGCACAGATTTAAACTGATTTGTAAAAGAAGCAAATGTGATGTAAGAAAAAGCCTTAGTTACTCAGTGACTAGATTGAGTCTGGGGAAACCACTACCTGGAAATGCAATGGAGGCAAGTTCAATTGAGACATTTGAGAGGGAACTTAAATAGAATCAATGTTCAAGGGTGTAGAGTAAAGGCAGGAAAATGGCATTAAGTTAGAATATTCATTGGAAAACCAGTGTAGACACAATAGACTGAAGGCCTCGTTCCGTGCTGTAAGTTTTCTGCAGAATGGTCTGTTCCTGTTCCTATGCTTTATCAAGGCGAATGGAGTGATCGCAGACTGGGGTTCAAGTTGGCAGTTGACGATAGGAAAAGGTATCAGGGACTTGTAGAAAGTTCAAGTGGCTGTAATGTGGGATTTTATGAACATCAAGTATTAAATAATGAGAAAAATCATCCGAACACTGGATTCCAATGCTGACGTAAAACGTTGATCTTTCTAATTTATTGGGGTTAGCATGAGTGAAACTCTTGTCTTCCATTCCTGGAGGGGCTGTGTAAAAATCTAATGATGTTGCACTGCTGCTGTGGGACTGAGCTGATAAATCACATGTACCCTTCCTAGGCTGATGTGTCCCTGCGTTCTGACAGGACACAAGTAAGCCTATTGAAAGAAACGTGTGTGGTCTGGTTATTGAAACAGAAGGAGCATGCTTGTTGCTGGGAAGGGAACTTAGTTCATTGTGTCAGAAAAGGTCAAAATAAATTTTATGAAGTTGCATTTAGTGATTGGTGCAGAGGAGACTGTCTTCAATATTAACCCTTTCAGACAAAAGTGATGTGGATTTGTAGGTGAAGCAGTTTGGAATCTCGAAAGAGTGAGACTCAGTGTCTGGTCTTCTTCATCGTCTCTGGAACAGTCTCCACCATATCATGGTAACCTGTAACTAGTCACTAACATGGAACTTGTTTATGACAAGTAACACTTCTGGTTAGACCAGGAAGTGAGCTTCCTTCTCCCACACCAGTTCTGTCGTTCCCTCCATTAACAAGCACGGTGGCAGTAATCTCCATTTGGAGCAGCAGCAACAGCACAGTCAGTTGGTGAGACTGTACAGAACAAGAATAAGTAATGTTGAGCCTAGCATTTATGTGGAATGAAATGTTTGGGATTTAGTTGTCTGCACTGAGGGAGTGCTGGCATGTGTCTGTACTTGGTTTATAGAACAGGATCAGATCTTTCGGGTGGTGTCGGGGGGTGCGGTGGCGTCAGTGATATCTCATTCTGGCCCACAGCACCTTGACATGCCAAGGGAGACAATGTTCTTTTTCTATTCATTCACAGGATGCGGGCATCACTGGCTAGGCAATATTTATTGCCCATCCCTAATTGCTCAGAGGGCAGTTAAGAATCAACCATATTTCTGTGGGTCTGGAGTCACATGTAGGCCAGACCAGGTAAGGATGGCAGTTTCCTTCCCTAAAGGATGTTAGTGAACCAGATGGGTTTTTCCGACAATCGACAATTAATTCATGGTCATCATTAGATTCTTAATTCCAGATATTTACTGAATTCAAATTCCACCATCTGCCCTGGCGGAATTCAAACCCAGGTCCCCAGAATATTATCTGGGTCTCTTGGTTAACAGCCCAGCGATAATACCAGTGGGCTATCACTTCCCCCAACAGTGGGAACATATTTTTTTGAGATGTGGCTGGAGCAAGGAGCAATTAGATATCCCAGGCTCTGAATTCTCCTCCCAGTGGATGTTACTGCAGCCAATGTTAGAAACCATCCGTGTGGGCAGAATGCCATGATCTAAGTGTCGAGTAAACACATATCCTTCAGACTGTGCAGATGGAGAATGCAGGAATTTCTTGTGGAGCGCTGTGAGTACCTGCACATGGCTCATTGTTCACTTATTCCATTTGCTTCTGTTGCCAAAAAACAGTAATAAGAAATGTTGCCCCCACCCCACTTTGTCTCAGCCAGACCAGGTTCCCTGAAACCAGCTTGTAAAAAATGAAAACAGCTTTTCTCTAACTCTGACTTGTAGCAGGGGTTTATGAATTGTCTGGACAATCTTGGCCAGACAATACAGTTTGTTAATGAAGATATTTGACATAAATAGTCACAACAACAACTCACTGATGAGCGCTAATATGCAAACCAAATATGAGATGCGGAACTCATTAAACCGCTCTGCAAAGACCATAGTATTGATTAATGTCTAGATTCAGTGAATGAGAAAATCACAGAGAGCAGGAGATCTGCATGAAGAGTGTGATATGTGGACAGCACAGCTAATGAGACAGTTTGTCAGAGGCCTGGCTGCACATCCTTTATACTGTCGCAGTCATCTCCCTTTGTTTCCTGCACCATTTCTGAAAGCCTGCTTTGTTTGTTAGCGTGGAGCTCTGTCTCTGAAACTTACAGTAACATACAGGTTTGAATTGGGGAAAATACAAGGACAGTCAGTGAAAGCTGGCTGACTGAGAACTCTTGCTCAGTGGATCACAATTAAAAATATTCCATCAGATTTCATGATTTTCCATTGTGATCTGGAATTAGAGAATTGTAGAATGGTTATGGCACAGAAGGAGGCCACTCAGCCCTTATTCTCCATGCCTGCTTTGCTATTCTGCATGGTAGTGACCTTACCTCTGGGCCAGAAGGTCAGACTTAAGACCCAAGAACTCGATTGACAAAGCTGAAGAGCCCTGTATGGAAAACTGACGAGTTTGGTTCAGGTCCATTTTGAGACCCTGCACTCAGGTTCCTGAACTCCCTGATATGAATTTATTTTTGATGAAAATCCAATTCTGTTTAAGGTGTTGAAGAATATAAGGATGTCAACTTAATCCTGTGAGAGCTGACATATTTGAACTCACTTGGTGGTTAGGAATTCAGAGGTTTACTAGAATTATATCTGCTGGAGCTTAGACGAGTAAGAGGAGACTTGCTTGAAGCGTTTTACATTCTGGGGGGACTTTACTGGGTGGATGTGAAGAGGGAAAGATTATGGGAAAGATCAGGAGTCACTGTTTAAACATCGGGCATGGCTCATTTAAAACAGAGATTACAGCGTTGCTTTACTGTCAGAGGGCCATGAGTCTTTGGATCTGTTTTCTTGAAATGTAGTGGAATAGAGTCCTTGCTTATTTCAAAGACAGAGGTAACAGATTCTTGTGAAGTAAGCTTATCAGGACAGTTTGGCATGCGGATTACAGTCAGATCCATGTGTTAAATGGAAACTACAGTGGTCCAAGCAGTAATCTGTGACATCAGAACTTGCCTGGATGGGTACAGCTCCAACAACACACAAGAAGCTCGACAACATCCAGGACAAAGCAGACACTTGATTGGCACCACATCCATAAATATTCACGCCCTCCACTAAAGATGCTCTGTAGCTAAATCTACAAGATTTCATTTACAAAATTCATCAAATCCATGACCACTTCCATCTGGAAGGACAAGGAGAGCAGATACACTGGAACACCACCCCCTGCAAGTTCCCCTCCAAGCCACTCACCATCCTGATGTGAAAATGTGTAGCTGTTTGTTCACTGTTACTGGGTCAAAATCCTGGAATTCCTTCCCTAATAGCATTGTGGGTCAACATAAAGCAGGTGTACTACAGCGGTTGAAGAAAGCAGCTCACCACCACCTTCTCAAGGGGCAACTAGGGATGGGCAAGAAATGTTGACCCAGCCAATGATGCCCATGTCCCATGAAAGAATTTAAGAAGAAATCAGGTCATCTGGTAGCCATTTTTGTGTAATGGCTGCCAGATCATAAAAATGTATCTCTATTTTGGTTTTACTCTGAATACCACATATACCCTGATTCAGGCCCTTCAGTTCTGTCTTTCTACTCTTCATATAAACTCTAATCTGATCTCCTGGTGCACTCTTATGGATCACACTCTGTCCCTCCCTGTCATCCTCTGATCATCAATTCCTTTATTGGTACTTTAGTCTTTGGCCTTGACTCACAGAACATAGAACATAGAACATTGCAGCGCAGTACAGGCCCTTCGGCCCTCGATGTTGCGCCGACCTGTGAAACCAATCTGAAACCCATCTAACCTACACTATTCCATTATCATCCATATGTTTATCCAATGACCATTTAAATGCCCTTAAAGTTGGCGAGTCTACAACTGCTGCAGGCAAGGCATGCCATGCCCTTACTACTCTCTGAGTAAAGAATCTACCTCTGACATCTGTCCTATATCTAGCACCCCTCAATTTAAAGCTATGTCCCCTCGTGCTAGCCGTCACCATCCGAGGAAAAAGGCTCTCACAGTTCACCCTATCTAATCCTCTGATCATCTTGTATGTCTCCATTAAGTCACCTCTTAACCTTCTTCTCTCTAACGAAAACAGACCCAAGTCCCTCAGCCTTTCCACATAAGACCTTCCCTCCATACCAGGCAACATCCTGGTAAATCTCCTCTGCACCCTTTCCAATGCTTCTACATCCTTCCTATAATGCGGTGACCAGAACTGTATGCAATAGTCCAAGTGCGGCCACACCAGAGTTTTGTACAGCTGCAACATGACCTCACGGCTCCGAAACTCAGTCCCTCTACCAATAAAACCTAACACACCGTACGCCTTCTTAACAACCCTATCAACCTGGGTGGCAACTTTCAGGGGTCTATGACTCCTCTATTTATTGTGTCACTTTTGTGTAATAATCTATATAGAGATAGGCTGGGACTTAAGAAACAATGGGACTGAAATTATTTTTCAATTCATTAATCCTGGTGGTTCCTTCATTGACAACAATCAGCCCAAGAACCTTGGGCTTATCTGGCCTACTTCACGCTCAGTGGAACCTCTAGAAGACTTCTAAAGGCTGAACTGCTGATCCTCTCAAAAGTGATCAAAATAATGTGTTAACTGTATGCACTCAACCCTGTCATGTAACATAGACTGATCTCTTGGTACTCTTTCATTGTCTGGTCTAAATCCATCGAATCCATTCTGCTGTGTGGGAACCATGATCCTTTGTACACTTCCATTTCTCCACAGTTTTCTCCCACCCGAAGGGCTAGTTTCGTAGCTGTAGCTGGCCTCTGTCACATTGTCAATGGGGGTTCTGACATGTCCCAGTTGAACAATAAGGTATCAAAATGGCATTTCTTACTGCTGGTGTCCACATGATGATGAATCTCTATTCTTTCTCTGGGACTGTACTGGATAGCAGCACAGAGCCATTGTGGAAATTCCCTTTCAACATGTCGTCCATCTGTTTCTGAATATCCTTTCCTGGATCACTCCCTCCTCAGTTTGAATTTGTCTTGCTGCCAAAGCTGGGTTTCAAGCCAGAGCTCAATGCTTTAAACTCTGGTGCTGAATATCCAAATGCAGTTGATTTGCAAATCAAGATATTTTGAAATTCATATGTTAGCTCCTTTGTCGGCTGTTCACTACACAATGGTTACTGGTGTCATCTTAATTTCTTCAGTTTGTTCATCTTGCTCCTTCTATATTTCCACCTGTTTTCCTAATGGAGTTGTTTAATTTCTAAATTAAATGGTTTAATGGCTAGGATGATGTAGTGAGCTAGTAAATTTCTGAATAGAATCTGGTTTCATAAAATAGACAGGGAGCTGAAGAGTACAATCACTATTTGGCAAAGTTGGATTTGAGAAGATTTCAAAAATTAAAAGACCATAAGATATAGGAGGAGAATTAGGCCATTCAGCCCATCAAGCCTGCTCCACCATTTGATCATGGCTGATATATTTCTTGACCCCATTCTCCTGCCTTCTCCCCATAACCTTTGATCCACTTACGAATCAAGAACCTATCTATCTCCATCTTAAATACATTCAATGACTTGGCCTTCACAGCCCTCTGCAGCAATGAGTTCCACAGATTCATCACCCTCTGGCTGAAGAAATTCCCCCACGTCTCGGTTCTAAAGTGTAACCCCTTCACTCTGAGGCTGTGCCCTCATGTCCTAGTCTCTCCTTTTAAAGGAAACATCTTCTCCACGGCCACTCTCTATCCAGGCCTCTCAGTATTCTGTAAGTTTCAATGACGTCCCCCTCATTCTACTAAACCCCATCGAGTATATACCCAGATTGCTCAACTGCTCCTTGTATGACAAGCCTATCATCCTCAGGATCATTCTTGTAAACCTCCTCTGGACCCCCTCCAAGGCCAGCACATCCTTCCTTAGATACCGTGCCAAACCTGCCCACAATATTCCAAATGTGGGCTATTCAGAAACTCAGGTAGAACATCAGCAGCACATCCTTGCTTTTGTATCTAGCCCTCTTGAGGTCGGCACTTAGCTCCTTGGAGCATCATGCCGTTGTGCCATCATGATATATTTGCTGTTCATTCCCAGATCTGTACTATGGAGAACAGGGAGTAATGGATAGGTGCATGGAGAATGTGATGTGGTCAGTAACAATGTAGATGACTTGTTTATGCCTCCTGGTGTTAATTGGGTGCCTGTGAGCACTTAGAGCTTCCTTTGTTGTTTTGCTCAAGAAACCCAGTATTAAAGGGGATTTCAGGGAAAAGATTTTCACCCAGAGAGTGGTGTGTGCCTGGGATGGTAGTTAAGGTGGGAAACCACACTACATTTAAAAAAATACTTGGATGAGCCCTTGAAATATCATAATGTTCAAGGCTGTGGGCCAAGTGTGGAAAAATGGGACTGATACAGATTTAGAGTAGCTTTGTCAGTGCAGGCTCAATGAGCTGAAGGGCCTCTTCTGTGTGATTCTATCATTCTTTGTAAAAAGAAATGAAGATCGGCACGGTGGCTCAGTGGTGAGCACTGCTGCCTCACAGCTCCAGGGACCCAGGTTTGATTCCACCCTCGGGAACTGTCTGTGTGGAGTTTGCACATTCTCCCCATGTCTGCGTGGGTTTCCTTTGGGTGCTCCAGTTTCCTCCCACAGTCCACAGATGTGCAGGCTAGGTGGATTGTCCATGCTAAATTGCCCGTCATGTCCAGGGATGTGTAGGTTAGGGGATAGGTCTGGGTGGGATGCTCTGAGGGTTGGTGTGGACTGTTGGGCTGAAGGACCTGTTTCCACACTGTAGGGATTCTATGATATGATTGTGCTTTACTGAGGAAAAATATCTTTTCTTAGCTGTTAAGTGGGGTTCCATACAATTTTAATGATGAGAGTTATTTCTTTAACAACTTACCAGCTTTCTCCATTGTTGTCTTCCTTCCAGTAGTTGAAATGACAAGGTTTGGCGCAGGATTTAGACATTATCTCTGCATAATTTCCTGACCTGTAGCAACTGCACAGTCCACAAAGTTCCCTGGTGACTTGCTGCAGAACATGCCAATGGTCAGTAAACCATTCATTAACACACCAGATAATTTCATCTTACAGGAACTGAGCAGTGTTTTTTCCAGAGTTATGTCATTTCTTCATTTCAGAAGGACGGAAGATTTTTCTGCTACATCCCACAGGATTTGGATTGTCTGTCATCTGTTCCTAACTCTGCTTGGAAACAGCTGCACCTGGTGGTTGCTGAGGCCAGATTTTCCCATGATCTGTAACCTCTCTGTGAGGGACCTGGCTTCCAATTAGCGGCTTCCACATCTCACAGTTAACATTGGCGCTAAGTGGTGCTGAGGATGTACCTACGCACTCTGCTGCTTTGCTGCAGTGTGTTGGTAAAACTGATGTGTTCACAATGACTGAATCCAAAACATTTCTTACAAATCAATACATCAGTGTACTCCCAGAGAGAACAGAGTTCTGGGCTGAGGAATACGGAATTTGTAATTCAGTAGTTGTCAAAAAGCCTTTGGTTTGAATGGAATAATTACAGTATTCAGCAACTTCTCAATTAATATTCTGTTTATGAAATAAGTGGCTGTTTATGAAATAAGTGGCTGTTTATATACTGATTTATGCAGACATAAACTCAACACTAAACAATGCAGTTCTTCAAGTGCAGCCCTTCGTATTTCTTTAAATTCATTCACAGGATGTGGACCAACATTTACTGCCCATCCCCAATTGCCCAGAGGGCAGTTAAGAGTCAGCTACGTTGCTGTGGGTCTGGAGTCACATAGAGGCCAGACCAGGCAAGGATGGCAGCTTCCTTCTCTAAAGGACATTAGTGAACCAGACCGGTTTTTTCACAATGAGATTCAAACACAGGTCCCCAGAACATTACCTAGGTCATAGGATTAACAGTCCAGAACTAATACCACTGTGTCGTTGTCTTCCCTAAAGGTAGATTGGAGATTTGTATGCATCTAAAGGTCCATAATGCTTGGAACTTTTACTACATTCGACATCCCTGCCCCCACTCTGAATGTGCACTCATCTCATGCAAGAACTTGTCAAAATGCAGTGAACTCAGCCACTTCCCTCAGAGAGGCTTGAAGAAGGACAAAGGTGAGAATAAGCAGGGAACTGTGACACAATATGGCCCTGTACTGGGACTGAGTTACAGCACATATAGACGCTTGGTATTTGACCCAAATGCAAGTTGCATCAACTTGCAACAAAAGACAAGCACTAAGATAGTCAGTTCCCATGTTCATTTGACATTATCGTCCACTGCGGATGCTCATAACATCCGAATGCATAATACAGCTTCCCCCTTTAAAATAGTTTCTTTTTAAACAAACTGTTTCCTATCTTATTAACTGTGCAACTTCGAAAGAAAATAAACATATCTTTATGGTTACACACAACTCACAAGCTTACAATTAATTTGTAAAAGTGCCAGTCTCAGTTGGTAACTCTCGATTCTGAATCATTTAAGGTTTTGGGTTCAAGTCCAACTTCAGGGATTCAGTACAAAAATCAAAGTGGGCATGCGGTTGTTGTACAGATGGAGTGCTGCACTGTTGGGACCGTCTTTTGAAATGAGAAGTTAAACTGGAACCCAATCTGCCTGCTCAGATGAATGCAAGCACTGTTTTGAAGATTGAGGAAATCTCTCTGGTATCATGGATCCCTCAATTAACATTGTAAAGTATCAGGTTGCCTGGTCATTATCACATTGCAGAGTACATTTGGGCTGTTAGAATCCCTGCATTGTGACAGTGACTACATTTTGACTGTACTTCGCTGACTCACTGACTGTTCATGCCTGGTGTTCATGAAAATAAATTCCACTCATTAACATTGAACTGCATCTACAACTCAAATTTAGTTATGAAGCTTAATCCAGGGTGGCCCGGTGGCTTAGTGGCCAGTGCTGCTGCCTCACAGCGCCAGGGACCCGGGTTTAATTCCACCCTTTGGCAGCTGTCTGTGTGGAGTTTGCGCATTCACACTGTGTTTGTATGGGTTTCCTTCAGGTGCTCCAGTTTTGTTCCACAGTCCAATGATGTGCAGGTTACGTGGGCTGGCTGTGGTAAATTGTCCCATAGTATCTAGGGGTCTGCCATGGGTGGTTTAGCCATGGGAAATGCAGGATTACAGGGTGGGGTGAGACTACAAATATAGTCATTTTAGGCCATCAGGTTTGGTAGAACAACTCAAACATATTCTCAATCTTCTCTTCATTAAAAGCTCAGCAGCTGTATTCCCAGCAGATGTATCCATGTCAGGTGTAATCCCAGCAAGTTATTCCCACCATATTCATTAGCTTTTATTTTCTCCACAACGATGCTCAGTCACAGCATTGTGTACCATTGACAAGATGCACAGCAACAACTCATCAAGGCTCCTCCAATCACACCTTCCAAGCCGTGACTCCACCACAAAGAGGAGTGGCAGATAGAGATTAATTTAGATAAATGTGAGGTGCTGCATTTTGGAACGGCAAATTAGGACAGGACTAATATGCTGAATGGTAAGGTCCTGGGGAGTGTTGCTGAACAAAGAGACCTTGGAGAGCAGGTTCATAGTTCCTTGAAAATGGAGTCACAGGTAGATAGGATAATCATAGAATCATAGAATCCCTACAGGTGGAAACAGGCCCTTTGGCCCAACAAGTCCATGCTGACCCTCAGAGCATCCTGCCCAGACCCATCCCTGAACACTACAGGCAATTTAGCATGGCCAATCCACCTAGCCTGCACATCTTTGGATTGTGGGAGGAAACCGTAGCACTCGGAGGAAACCCACGCAGACACAGGGAGAATGTGCAAACTCCACACAGACAGTCATCCGCGGGTGGAATCAAACCCAGGTCTCTGGAGCTGTGAGGCAGCAGTGCTAACCACTGAGCTACTGTGCCACCCCAAAGCATTCAACTCGTGGCTAGAATCCGACGCATCTGGTCAGTATGGGGATTGAACCCATGACCTTAGCATTATTAGCACCACGCTCTAACCAGCTGAGGTAAATGACCATAATGAGAAAGGTATTTAATACACTTGCCTTTATTGGTCAGTGCATTGAGTATAGGAGTTGGGGTGTCATGTTGCTGCTGTACAGGACATTGGTTAGGCCACTATTGGAATACTGCATTCAGTTCTGGTCTTCCTGCTATAAGAAGGATGTTGTGAAACTTGAAAGGGCCCAGAAAAGATTTACAAGGATGTTGCCAGGGTTGGAGTGTTTGAGCTATAGGGAGAGGCTGAATAGGCTGGAGATTTTTCCCCTGGAGTATCGGAGACTGAGAGATTTATAAAATCATGACGATCATGGATGGGCTAAATAGACAAGGTCTTTTCCCCAGGGTGTCCAAAAACTAGAGTCCAAAACTAGAGGGCATAGGTTTAAGGCAAGAGAGGAGGCATTTAAAAGGAACCTAAGGAACAAGATTTTCACAGAAGGTGGTGTGTGTATGGAATGAGCTGCCAGACAAAGTGGTGAACACTGGTATGGTTACAACATTTAAAAGGCATCGGGATGGGTACATGGATAGGAAGTGTTTAGAGGGATATTGGCCAAATGCTGGCAA
Source organism: Ginglymostoma cirratum (assembly GCA_024137785.1). NCBI lineage: Eukaryota > Metazoa > Chordata > Chondrichthyes > Orectolobiformes > Ginglymostomatidae > Ginglymostoma > Ginglymostoma cirratum. The sequence goes on along the minus strand of JAHRHZ010000071.1, from coordinate 27,251,613 downwards.
ATGGGACTCGATTAATTTAGGATATCTGGTCGGCGTGGACGAGTTGGGCCGAAGGGTCTGTTTCTGTGCTGTATATCTCCATGACTCTATGAGTGTAAGGATGGCGACAGGTGCCTGAGAACACCACCACCCACAGGTTCCCCTCCAATTCAGCTCTGTTTTCTTCATTGCCAGTGGGTCTATCCTATAGTGCTCTTACTAACGGCACTGAGGCTGTACAAACTCCATGGAGACTGTCGGAGTTCAAGGCAGGAGGTGATCAGCATCTTCTCCGGGCCAAGTTGGAACGAACAATAAATGCTGACCCCACAAAAGACACAAAGACTTACATAACATGTTGTCATATTGTCAGCATCTCTGCAATGGAGCTGTCTGGACTCTATCCTCCATGAAGAATGAGATACGGACTTGAGGATGATGGGCAGACTTTTGTCCTCAGAGTCTGGGTAACAGTCTGGGGAGGTGGATTTGCAATCCCCCTGATATAGAACTTTCCGGTAATTCCATTGAATTGAGTGAGATGAAAATCAAGCTCCTTTTATACAAGTAACTGCTGGCCCTTTTCCTCACTGTGCTGCAGTATTTGGTGAATGGAAATAGAAAATTATATCCTTGGTCCTGTTGCAATGGCCCTGGTCCTAACAAAGGTGGTATGATGTGTACTTTGATATTCTGGATCAGGCTGACTAATGTTTCTTGTGAAGATTGTACTGAATGTGATGGTGTTAGATACTCTCAAAGTTCACAGATAAAGCAGAGACCAGAAGCAGCAATCAACAGAGATTTAGGAGCAGTAAGTGACACCTCATATGGAATCTTCACAAGGGCGAGATACTGGATGAAGATTATCCAGTAAATAAAATTTATTCAGATATTCAGCAGTACGTTAATAAAGTTTCAGATTTGAGAATTAATAAGTAATGGGTTAGCAGAACAGAGAAATGGTTCAGATATTGTAAATAAAGGGTGGGAATTCAAGGAGGAAGTTGGAAGACAGTATGTAGCAGAGCCCTCTGGGGATCTGTTCACGGTCTCTTGCTGTGCATGCTATTGGTAAATAATCACTTTTGAATAATACATTAAAATTTGGTGATGTTGCCAGGTAACAAGAAGAAGACGTGATTCATAAAAACCTGGATCACTTGGGGATGAAAACAATGAAATTGAATTCAAATGTAAATGAATGTAAAATGCGCACAATGTAATAACATTCAGCCAATGTGATGACAAAGAGAGGGGAAAGGCGGCAAAGAAAGAATAGAACTTCCTTGCGATAAATTTGTTTTGTTATTTTTACGTTGGATATTGAAACATGTACTGAAGCCAGTTCTCCATGGGTTTCTTGGTCTCTACTGAGTGGTGTTGAGACATTTGGTAAAACTTTCCTTCTGAAGTTGAATGTGGTGTGGGAGGAATAGCGGGAGGGAGTTCTGTTCACTCTTCCCAGCTTATTAGCTACTCTGCAGTGGCTAAAACACTATATTGTTGGGGCAGGGTTTGCAGGAAGGTTGGCCTTCACTGGGATTTTCTGAACTCATGTCCAGGCATCACATTTATTAGGACCTAGGTTTAATCCCTGGCATTCCAGGGGCATTACTCACCCTCTGCCAAATAGATGGCAACAAGAGGCTGTCCCGGCTGACAAAGGCACCAGGACAGAGGTGGCTGTGAAAATCAGCACCCAGGGACAGTTCAAGGGAACCTGGCTTCAGTGCCACAAGAGAATGAATGATCTGTTGCTGCTGCCAGGATGTGTACCTCCATGTACTCAATTCTCCATTGCATTGGCTTTGTAAGGTTACCACTGCAGCGGGCTGTCTCATGGGAGGTTGGTGCCAGGCTGCCTCATGTGCAATAGATGCCTGCTATTCACTGCAGCCCCTAGTGTAGCTCTCCTGGCACCACAGTGGCACTGCCCCTCACACATCTGGCAGGGTTCACACTTAAACTTACAAGGAGCTGTAACACTCAACGACTCTCACACCATAGGCTCACTGACCTTCCATGAGACATCTGAGAGATTTTCACGCACGGGACCAGGACACAATCACTGAAGGTGGCCCTTTGAGTTGAGCCCTATTTGGCCTACAGCCCCATTAGTGTAGCTGCCTCACTCAGGTCGGCTTGTTGGCTTGTTAAGGCATCACCCTAACACTGCAAGTATTTAGCAACAACAAGCCAGGCTGATGTTAATGGCGAATCCTCGTGAGCTGATTAACATGGAGAGGCTTCAGTACTAACACTGTTAGTGTTTACACAAAGAAACAGCTTGGTCATGACAAAGGCAAGGAACAGTAGAGGTTTGTATTCACCAGAGCTGGAACGCAGAAGGATATTCCGGCAGATAAACACCTCATAGATAGAGTTGGGTTTGTGACCTCCTGTTTACATTGAACAAGATTGTGCCCATTATGTAATTTCAGGTGGAAGGCTATTAATGACTCTGCAATGACAAGTTAATACATGTAAAACAGGTTCCCCTGATTACACACAGGGCACCTGAAAGGTTCAGAGAAGTGCGTAGCAAATGTTTAATGCACTATCACAAGACAAGGTTTTTCCAGCTGCTTTCTGAGACCTCCGACTGGATCCAGCAAATCTCCCCATGACTTATATCTCTGACTGACAGGAAACCTAGAAACACAGGCACAGGAAGAGGTCCACTGAGGCTGCCTTGCCATTCAGTTAGATCATGGCCAATCATCTTCCCAGGCCACAGGTCAGTGATGGTGGGAGGGGTCATTAAGGGTTAGGGGTTCCATAGAAAGGTGAGGTGAGTGGGGACTTGACATCAGGTCTGGGGGTTGTCGTTACTCTTAGTGGTGGCAGCATCTTTTCCTATAACAGGAACCTCAGTCAGATACTGAGTGCCTTTGAAGGAAAGACAGTGTCATCTCCCGCTCCGGTAGCCCATAGACAAGCGTCACAGCCTCCATCCTGCCCATTACTGGGTCATCCCAACTGCCACAGGACAGGGTTCTTACGTAGGTATTAATAGTGAATTTAAGAACTTCAATTGGCAGAGGGGCAGGAGACAGGTCACAGGGCAGGGTATAGGTGGGATAGCAGCAGGGTCTTAGCTGTAATTTAGACCCCAGAATGGTGGATGGATATCAGAGAGAGGAGTAAGTGGGCTATCTTTATCTCAACTTACTGCTGGGAACAATTTTTGCTGAGATACCAATCAATGCCAGCTTCTACCCAGCATGTAATACTGCAGTGAAAAGGTGAAATATACATATTACCTTGTTTTACTACAAAACGGGGAGAAAACTTGAACCTAGTTAAATGGAATTGATAGAAAAAGAAACATGATTTCAATCTCCAATAATGCCAGTGTTTCGGGATGCACCCTGGAATATTTGGGTCACTGAAGCTGACCCACGCTTTCTAATGTGTGATAATTTACCCTTCAGGGGCTAACAAAACACACAGCATCTAAAACAAAACCCATGGATATTGAAGTGTAATTTTGCATTATACTAATGAGCAGCAAGACCTTTAAATCAGGGAGTTTAATGTCAATGATTCCTGTGCAGAGAGAAGCGAATTAATCATAGGTCACCACAAATGTTCTTCATCAGTCTCTGACATTCCAGATGATTAACCCATTCACCAATGTTCACCCAGTCTCCACCATTCAGGAATTGAGGAGAGAGAGAAAGAGAAAGAGATCACCTCCTGTGGTCTCTACCAGAGACATATTGTGCATTAACCGTGTAGAGAGAGATCCAGCAGGATCCCATAGCTCTCACTCACAGCTAAGGTCACCTTGGGGAGGATGTGGGTGTGACTGATAGTGGTGGGTCTGAGTCATTGGATTGACTCAAGGCCAAGTTGGCCAGATTTCTGACAGACAAGGGGGGGCAATGGTCATGGGAGGCCAGAGTCAGGTGTTATTGAACAGTACAGCAGGTTCAAAGTGGCATCCTGGTGCTGTTCCTGTGTATTAGTGTAGATGTTGCAAGAGGGACTGTGGCTGGTTCCATACTGGGCTGCTGAGCCTCCAGGTGACACCTGATGGACCATGAGCCTTGGCTGACTCACTGATACTTACAACTTCCCCTCACAAGCCAGGTTTGGACATGTTTCTGAGAAATGGGTGAGAATCAGAGGACCCTACAGTGTGGGAACAGGCTATTCAGCCCATACTGACCCTCCAAAGAGCATCCCACCCAGACTCACCATGACCCACCCCTTTGCCTATCCCTGAAACCCTGCATTTACCGTAGCCAGTACACCTAGACTACACATCTTTGGACAGTGGGAGGAAACCGGAGCACCTGGAGGAAACCCATACTGAACATGCACACAGGCAAGCACCCAAGGCTGGAATCAAACCTTGGTCCTTAGCACTCTGAGGCAGCAGTACTAACCACTGAGCCACGGTGCTGTCCTGATGGCTGAGGGTTCAGCTTATTTGAGGAGAACATCAGAGACTATCTTAATGACTGAGTCGGGACAAAGATGCACATTAGACATAGCTAAGTTCCTGCTATGCCCACTTCAGCCTGGTCAAGTGGTTCAATGGTGATAAATGAGATGACAAGGTGTAGAGCTGGATGAACGCAGCAGGCCAAGCAGCGTCAGAAGAGCAGGAAAGCTGACGTTTTGGGTCTGAACCCTTCTTCTGAAGAAGGGCCCAGACCCAAAACGTCAGCTTTCTGCTCCTCTGGTGTGGCTTGGCCTGCTGCTTTCATCCAGTTCTACACCTTGTTATCTCAGATTCTCCAGCATCGGCAGTTCCCACTATCTCTGAATCAATGGTGATAAATGTATGTTTTTAACACCCCTTTTGTTAGGATAAGCAGAGGCTAATTATCCATTGAGCAGGCGTTTGGATTAAGCTGGAATATAAATACAAGTGGCAGAGCCAGTAGACTGCCAGATACTGAGATGAGGGAATGTCTGGGGCCCAAGATGGCTCACAGAGAGTGCAATCTGTGTAATGGAATTGGTAATGTTCAAATAGATTATGATGATATGGAATGTCAGAGAACAGCTGTGATTGTAATTCAGATGGAGAAAAAAAACGGAAGATCTAAATGTGATTTGAAGAGGAGAAAATAGTGCTGGAATTAACGTGTAAAAAAGGAGTTTAATTCTCTGGCAAGAAATGTCAGGTTTACCTCAGCACACATGTACTCTACGTGTGAAATCAGTGTGCGGAATGACAGGGAATGAAGTGTAGTTTTCAGCTGATGGAGCGGGGCTGCTGCATCAACCACAGGTAGTAAGGTTCTTGGGTCAACATCAACAAAACTGACCAACAGGCACAATACGGGATCCATCCTTCGGCTTCATCTCTGACACGAGATTCCAGTGTCCACTCACGTTCCTGAAACATGTTACATGTTTCTCTCTTTGGTGTCTGCATGTTTAATTGTGTGTGTGTGTGTGTGTGTGAGATATGTGCACATTTAACATGCACGTATGTCTCTGGCTGCATGTTTTACTTGTGTGTTTGGTATATTAAAAGTATATCTGTGTTCAGTGTGTGCGTGTTGAATGGGTTGCGTATTTTTAGTTTGAGCTTTGAGTTGTGTGGTTTTCAATTGGTTTATTTTTGCTGGTGTTTATAATGTTTTCAGCCATCGTTGGTATTCAGTCTGTGCGTGTGTGGGTGCAGCTGCCTAAATATTGATGGAGTAATGTGGTGGACAGGCTGGTTTTAGGGGGTTGGGGGGTGGCTATGGAGGCTGGTAAATGAAATCAATGATTTACACAGGCTTCCGCTTCCAGCATGCAGCCCACGCAGAGCTCCCCATTCAGTTGGGAGAGAGAGGATCAGCCTACTCTGCTTCGCCTTCATTTCTTCCCGTTTGTACATTGTCTCAGAAGACACAATTTCTGAACAGAATTCCTCAGTTTGTTATTTTAACCCTGCTTCACCCTCCCAGGATCCACAGCCAGCTACATTTTGCAGGCTGCTGATATCCTGTCCAATATAAACCTGCTGTTGAGGAGGATTGTGCTGACGAGGATGAATTCTGTTCCTTCAATAAGTGGCTTCCTGCTTCTGTGTACGTGAACTGTGTGTGATCAGAATGATGTTGGCTAATTAGTTAGAACCACAATCTCTGAACAAAATGTCAGCTCTTACCTAACCCTGCCTGTCTTGGTCTTCAGATAGTGATAAGACTCATACATGGTCTGAATTTTGCAGAAAAGCTTTTTAAACAGGTGATGTTGCCATGGTAATGTCTTGTAAGGAGGTCTGTTTGTGCTCAGGGGAGTGACGTGATGGTTGCTGTACCATCAATTCTCAGGATTTCTTTTATCCTCCTTTTGTCAATTTTTAAATATATATCATCCCCACCTTTACCCCTTTGCACACCCTTTCATGCAGACCAGCTGGGAAAAAAATGTCAGCAGGAGACTTGACTCACTGCGTATCTCTTACTGGATAAAATAATGATATATATTATCGTTATGTTCAGAACAGAGAGACCACGTTGTGTGAATGTTAAACGTGCTCTCTCAATTCATCCGTGTAAGGTTTGAGAGAGAGAGAGAGACAACACTTGACTTTCAATTAACAACATTTTAACTCATTTTAATGCCATACTGATGGTGAACACTCAGCTACAGCCTGGGAATCATGTAGTAATTTGTTATAACATTCCAACAGTCATTCAAACAGATCACGGCACAATCAATAGATAAATCAAAGATCACAGAATACTCTCGGGGATGGAAGGGTGTCTTTTCCCTTTACGTCTAGCAATGTTCTTGAAAACAGATGGAATTCAAAATCAAGGGCTGGAGTTTCACAGTTGTCATCTGGATCCTACCAGTAATCGGTCACAGATTAACCATGTGGCTCTATTTGAATAAATGGTTAAATTAACAAAAAATCAGGGAAATCATCTTAGTATTTATTTGTCCAAGATTAGTATCTTCAATGATCAGGCCCTGTGTACTAGCTATAAACAAAGCTAGTAATTATATCAACAAGAGAATCGTGTTTGTAAGGTAAACCAGTTAAAGATGATTTAAGGTTACATAGAATGTAGGAAGATAAAAACATAGAGGCATAGGTAATAGTACAGGAGTAGGCCATTCAGCCCTTTGAGCCTGCTCCACCATTCAATATGATCTTGGCTGATTGTCCAAATTAGTCCCCTGTTCCTGCTTTCTCCACATACCTATCGATGCCTTTAGTTAGGGTTAGGTTAGGGTTACAGTCTGATTTGGTTACTATGTGATCAGATTACCCTGTTCGTTAATTTGGGATCCCTGCTGGTAGAGGGGAAAGATTCCTGGACACTAGTTGGGGATGCTTAGTGTGGTGATTGTAACAAGGTCAACCAGGTGGACTTCAGAGAATATGAGTTCCCTGATTGGGGCTGTTAACCTGGTCTAATCAGGGAGCCCTGGCTTACAGATATAAACAGCAGTGTCAGAGATTCTGTTCACTCTGACAGCTGGCTCTGAGGGAGCTGCATCAGTGTCTAGGACTCTCCACATGTAAATAAGTAGTGACTTGGTGTTGGGATCCCGGCCCCTCTGGAGTCATTTCAGTTAGGAAGGACTCTGTGCATTAATCCCTTACTATATCTACACCTGACCAGGCCTGCTCCCTAAATCTCCAGGCTGCAGCATAAAAGCAGGCTATATCTTTAGATTTCTTTTGTTAAATTGTCATAGAGGAGGAAGAAAACATTCAAAATGTCATGTGGTTACCCACTGTTTTGGCACCAGACCTCCACCAGATTCAATGTTACTAATTAATTGTAAATAATGAACACAGTATTACTCTAAAGGCAACAACAGCGGCTCATATTTCAGGCATGACACGATGTCAAACTCTGCCCGGTGTCTTCGCCTCCATACCTATTTCTTTGGACACGAGTCTTCGCCCTGTCCCACTGACCCTTAACCTGTCGTGAACACTCTCTACCTGGATTCCTCCCTCTGGTCTCTATTGTGCTCAAACTGTTCATGGAGAAGTGTCAATGTAACATTGGTCACCTTAATTTCTTTGCTCCCCTCACCCATTTGAACCTATCCCCCACTGAACTGATTGTTCTCTGTCTTCTTAGATCCCAGCCTGACTTTGAAATCATACCAACAAAGGTATTGCTGTTGTTGTCTGACATACTGACCTCTACCTTGCAGAGGCTGAGTGCCAGCTCTCGGATTTACCTCCTCCTATCTCTCGTGGATCATGATCCCACCATCAACAATTGACTATCGACAGTCACTAACCTCCTCTCATAAGTGAATCTCCCCATTACAGCTTCCCAGCTCATAGGCACCCAATCCCACACAGCCCGTTTCAACCTTCTTCCCAAAATCCACAAACAACTCTGCCTGGACAGACCCATTGTTTCTTCCAGCCTTCACTCAATTTTATCGCCCCTCATCGGGTCCCTTCCCACTTACATTTGACACCTTACATCGGTTTCAAAATTTCCATTCCGCCAGCACCAACTGCCTCCTCTTCATCAAGGACACACAATCCCTTGATATGTCCTTCCCCTATCAACAGGGTCTCAGGGTTCTCTGCTTCTTCCTTGAGAGAAGGCCTTAACTGTCCCCATTCACCACCACCCTCCTCTGCCTGGCTGAGCTTGTTCTCACTTTGATCAACTTCTCCTTTAACTCCTCTCACTTTCTTCAGGTCAAAGATCATGGCTATGGGGTTGGGCCCCAGTTATGCCTGTCTCTCTCTCTCTCTTTTTAAATTTACTGACAGGATGTGGCAACTCTGGTTAGGCCAGCATTCATTGCCCATCCCTAATAGCTCATGTGGCGATTAAGAATCAGTCTCATTGCTGTGGGCCTGGAGTCACATGTAGCCCAGACCAGATAAGGATGGCAGATTTCCTTCCAACAAGGACATTAGTGAACCAGTTGGGTTCTTCCAAGAATGGTTGCATTAAATTCTTAATTGAACTCAAATTCCAGTACCTGCCATGGTGTGATTTGAACCCGAGCCTCTCAAACATTAGCTGAATTTTTGGATTAATAGTTTAGTGATTATACACTAGGCCATCACCTGCCATTTTTTTGGGTACATGGAACATTTCTTGTTTCAATCCTATTTGTATCACTCCTCACAACTCTTTCTCTGTTACAGTAAAGCCATCGTCAGTGCTGGATTCGTCTGGTCTGGAATTGGAAACATTCATACAGTTTGTTTTCAGTTTCCACCCTGCTCTCACCTTCACATGGTTCATCTCTGACTCCTTCCTTCCCTTCTTTGACATGTCAGTTTCTATGTCTGGAGATAGACTGGCCACCAATATCCACTATAAACCCACCGACTCCCACAGTTACCTGGACTATATATCCTCAAACCCTACCTCCTGTAAGGACTCCATCCCACTCTTCCAATTTCTGTGCTTCAGTGCATCTGCCTTGATGATGCCAACTTCAACGAGGGAGCCTCAGAAATGACCAACTTTTTCCTCAACTGATGGTTCACTGTTACCATGGTGTCAAGGCCTTTAGCTATGTTCGACTCATTTCCTCCACTTCTGCCCTCACTCCTTCCCTCCCCTCTCACAACAATGAGAGGGTCCCTCTGGTCCGCACTCACCACTCCACCAGCTTCTGCATCCAGAGGATCATTAGCCGTAATTTCTACCAACTCCTATAGGATGTCTGCACCAGATACCTATTCCTCTCTCCTCCATTGTCAGCATTCCAGAGGGACCATTCCCTCTGGGACACCCTGGTCCACTCCTTCATTCCCAACACTCCGCCACACCTTCATGGTACTTTCACATGGAATCACAGTATCCAAGCCTCCAGAAACACCTTCCAGGTGAAGCAACAATTTACCTGCACTTCACTCAGACCAACCTACTTTATTTGCATCTCTCAATATGGTCTCCTTTACATTCATAGAAATCATAGGATCCCTGCTGTGTGGAAGCAGGTCATTTAGACCATCAGGTCTGCACTGACCCTCTAAAGAGCATCCCACCCAGATCCAACATCCCCTCCTACCCTATCCCTGTAACCCTGCATTTCCCATGGCTAACCCACCTAGCTTGCACATCTCTGGACACTATAGGCAATTTAGTATGGCCAATCCACATAACCTGCATATCTTTGGACTGTGGGGACACTGGGGAGATGAAGCACAGACTGAATGACCACTTAAACTGAACCCCTACTTTCTGTCTCTAAGATTGGCTCTGAGCTTCTAGCTGCCTGCCCCTTCAACACACCATGTGTTCCCTGGTCAACATTTGTCTCAGGCCCACTGCAGTGCTGGAGCGAATCTCAACACAAGCTGGACAAACAACATCTCATCTTCCACTTCGGCACCTTCCAGCCTTCAGGCCTCAACATTGAGTTTAACAATTTCAGAATGTGAGCCCTCTCGTTACTTTTCCCCTGCACTGGTTGTCTGTTTTGTATGAGGTTGCTCCCAGCACAGTCAACCATTTGCAACCATTTAAACGTCTCATTAGCACTCTCAATTATTGCTTTGTCAGCTCATCATCAGCAATCCCTTTACTTACCTCTCCTTTTTTCTCTCTCTGCTGTCTCCATAGAGTCTATTCATTCTTTCCCTTACCCCACTCCTTGTCATCAGCATAAATACCGTGTTTTTCCAGATGGTTTCGAAACGTTTACTCTGGTTTTCACTTCATAGATACTGCTCGACCTGCTGAATTTCCCTAACAATTTCTGTTTTGTTTCAGATTTCCAGCATCCTCAGTTCTTTGTTTTAGTTTATCATATTTACATTGTTCCTCAAACCCTAGGAAAACATTTCAACGCACTTTCTCAAACACAATTTGACACTGTGTCACTTGAGATAAATTTCAGCAAGTGACCAAAAACATGGTCAAACAGTTTCAATTTAAGGAATATCTTGAAGGAGGAGAAAGAAGCAACAAGCTTTATGGATGAAATTATCAAACCTTGAATCTCTGCATCTTAAGGCGATGCACCATTTTGGAGGGTGGTTTTGGCAGGGGGTAGCAATTGCAATTATTTCAGGGACACAGATGAGGCGAGAACGAAAGGAGCACTGAGATCGCAGAGGATTGTGGGCTTGGACAAGATAACTGAGGCCAGGGCTATTTTGAAAAATAAAGATAAGACATTGGATCAGCCTCGTTATTTGGTTTTTAATGAGATGGGTGACAACAGCTCAGTTTGAGTGGTGAAAATGCCCTTTTCAAACTGATTCAGCTGAAATGACAGACCCTCTTTTTATAAAATTCACTCTTCCTTCTGTAAGGGTACAAAAGCTGCCCAATCTAAAACATGACTTTTCTTTTTTCAAGTGGAAATCTGACTGGGAAATAATAGGCTTTTAAGAAGTGGTCACTAATACAGCCTGCAACTGTTAACTAAATGCACTAGAAAAGAAGCCTGTTGTGAATGGTGATCTCCAAATCAACACACAAACTGTGGAGCTAAAGATATGCCAGGGACACAAGCCATCTCCTTTAACTAGCTTGATCTGATCTGTTGATCTTCGGTACTAATCAGTTGCTTCATGTGCAGCAACTAAATAAAACATCATTATTTCTCACCCATCTGCTTTTCTTGATTCATGCTGTACATGCTAAATAGACCGTGAAGGAGACTGCCAGTAATATGTAGCTCTCCCACATTGCTCCTCCCTTAACTCCCAGCATGTTCTTCTCAAACCCACAGGAGGACTCTGAGTGGCCATGTTCTTCAGGGGTGCCAAGTCAAACCAAAGGGAAGGTTAATATTTCAGTTGCTTTTTCTCATGCCCCTCTTGCTGAAGAAACCTGTCTATGTTTTGGTCTGACTGGTTCACTTGAATCCCCCACTTCAAACTCCAAACAAGTAGAAATCTGCTGCCCTACTTTTCATCCACGGCATCTGTTTCTTTTTAACGTTCCTGATTCCTTTTCAAAAATCTCTTCCTCCAGGCCCCCTTCCCTTTTTGGAAATGTGTTCATATTAAACAAGATAATTAAGTGCGGCTCAATTGGTTTCGTTGTAAAATTCACTGGATGTTGGTTCGCGCTGTCGAATTACCTGTCCTCTTGAAATGCACATCCTGATGGTTGTCTACATGAAGGTTTGCTTGGCCAGTGAGCTGGTCGACTGGGCCTTGTGCTGCTGAAATATGACCATGCTCTTGACCCATTTGCCATTTGCAAAGAACCACTCAAAATGTTTGACGCTGAGATGATGTGAAAATCTTTAACTCTCTCCTCTGTCTGTGATATTCCTGACACGTCCAAGCTGCTAGCTGTTACACTTTGTCAGCTTTTCTTTACCAACATCTCTCCTTGCCAGAACTATTATCAGATTGTAGGAAAAAGCACCGTGAGGTGAAATGGTGCGCAAGAAAATAAAAGCCCTTGACTGGCTTCTAGTGTGTCAAACTTCAAGTTGAAGTGAACAGCCTACGGTCACACCTCCCACCTACACCACCCAAGCTTCACAAGAGGTATTGTTCAGGAATTGTCCATCCCTCTCTGTTTGAGAGAAATGTATTGACTTACATCAAACTGACACTGAGGCTTGGAATTAAGGAGTGTCATTAAACAGGAGAAAAACACAGAAGAATATTCCAAATTAGAATGGTTTACATTATCATACATTGCAATTGCAATAGACCAAACTTTGTTCCAATTCAGATTCAAATACTCTTCTAGAAGCATCTCAAAATGAAATGTGAGATAACAAGGTGTGGAGCTGGATGAACACAGCAGGCCAAGC
>JAHRHZ010000071.1:27184324-27238538 GCA_024137785.1 Ginglymostoma cirratum | reverse complement strand
CAGCAGGCCAAGCAGCATCATAGGAGCAGGAAAGCTTGGCCTGCTGTGTTCATCCAGCTCCACACCTTGTTATCTCGGATTGTCCAGCATCTGCAGTACCTATTATCTCAAAATGAAATGTGATTGAGTAGCATATCTGGGCTCACGAACGAAGATGGATGGTTTTGTAATTGAGAAGGTCAGTGAGATGGACTGAATGGCCTCCTTCTGTGCAGTAACTTTTCTGTGATTCTGTAACTAAGGGAGGGCACAGCAAGCTGGCCTGCAGCTGCAGTGATGTTCGAGAGACACTGTGTCCTGGTTTACAGGACCACTGCTTTGCTGGTTTGGAGAGAGGGAATTCACTTGCCTCAGATTACCAAACCCATTGCAAGAGAGACTTGCAGACCAGCTGTTAGAGTAGCCAAGCCTGAACCTGAAAGCTAACACTGAGTTGTTGACGTCAAAAAATTAACCCAATAAAGTTGTATCATTTTGACCATTCCTGAAAGTATTTCCCTGTGGAGCATTTACTACATTGAATAAACACTCATTATTCACAATGATTTCGTTAATTTCTGTCTTTGATCTCAGCTTGTAGTTGTTTTTGAAGACAGCATTTGATTAATTCTGCTTAATGTCTGCTGGAATTGTTAACTCCTGACAAGCTCTCATAGTCTAATTATAAATCCGTTTCTCATTGACTTCATTATTCTGAGGTGTCAACTGTGAGGCATTAAATGAGCAAGAGTCTGATGCCTATTGCGTGTGGAGACCTGTGGCCTCACTGTTGATCAGACACATCTATTGCTCACAGCAAACCATGAAAAATGATGAATATTACAGGCTTAATGTATTAATGAAATTACATCCTTATTATTTACAATCCTGGTGTTCTCTACAAAACTGCCTTTGGAAGCTTCGCAAAAGGTATTGGAATTGTTATTACATGTTGTTTCAATATGGAGAAGTCTGTGCTGGAGTTCCAATGTCACTGGAAGAGGAATCCAGAGAGCAAGGAGAACAGTCTAGGGACGTGGGTGGATATTGCAACTTAAAATCAGGAATTAAAAGCTGATTTATTGACAAGCATGTAACCATCATCAATTGTCAAAAAAATATGGTTCACTGATGACCTCCAGGGAATGAAATCTGCCATCCTTTCCTGGTCTGGCCTACATGTGACTCCAGGCCCTCAGAAATGTGGTTGACTCTCAACTGCCCTTCAAAATGGCTGAGCAAGCCATTCAGTTTAAGGGCAGTTAGGGATGGACAATAGATGCTTGCCCAGTCTGATAAGCCGACATCCCACGAAATAATAAGAAAATAACAAATCAGCATTTATTTATTTACTCAATGATGGAACTGAGGAATCAATGGAATGGCCAGCATTTATTGGCCATTCACAATTGTGTGAGATAATGAGTTGCTGGGTTGCCTCTTGATCATTGGCAGTTTGTGTGCTGTTGTTCCCCAAATACTGCCATCAGACAGGACATTTCAGGCTTTTGACTCAGGCACAATGTATAAGTTAGGTTGGTTTAAAAAACAAATTATTTCGGGGATGTGGGTATTGTTGGCTTGGTTAGCATTTATTGCCTGTCTCTAGTTGCCATTTTTATTAACGTACTCATTTTGTGGGATGTGGGCATTGCTGGCTCGGCCAACATTTATTGCCCAACCCTAGTTGCCTTCGAGAAGGTGGTGGTGAGCTGCCTTCTTGAACCGCTGCAGTCCACCTGCTGTGGGTTGACCCTCAATGCCATGAGGGAGGAAATTCCAGGTTTTTGACCCAGTGACAGTGAAGGAACGGTGATATATTTCCAAGTCAGGATGGTGAGTGGCTTGGAGGGAACTTGAAGGTGGTAGTGTTCTCATGTATCTGCTGCCCTTGTCGTTCTAGATGGAAGTGGGCGTAGGTTTGGAAGGTGCTGTCTGAGGATCTTTGGTGAATTTCTGCAGTGCATCTTGTAGATAGTACACACTGCTGCTACTGAGCTTTGATGGTGGAGGGAGTGAATGTTGGTAGGTGTGTTGCGTATCAAGTGAACTGCTTTGTCCTGGATGGTGTTGAGCTTCTTGAGCGCTTTGGAGCTGCACCATTACACTCCTGACTTGTGCATTGCTGATGGTGGACAGGTTTTGAGGAGTTAGGAATAGGTCACTTAACCTCAGGGAGGTGGTGTTTGATGGGACTGTAATGTTGGAGTTTTTCTCTATCCTGTGCTGCACCTATGCTGGGAGTGTTTGATGAGGACACTGGTTACTTGAAATAGAATTCCCCAGCACTGACATTCGAGAACACAAAATACCTTATCACATAACAATACTGATGGGTAGTTCTGAGCGGGTGAATGACAGATTGTTTCGGAACTCATCTCAATCGAGTCTAGGGAGCAATGATATGAACGTTTTTTTCTTGATTTGACGTGAAAATCCATCATACAAAGAAATGCACACATTGAGGTTTATTTGCTTGATACGGTGCATGCACTCTCTCCCTCTCAGGGCATTTTGACTTTACAGATGGAATGAAAGTTTCCCCAAAGGATAAACATAAAGTGATCTGCTCAGTTTGAAGTGTTGGAAACACTAATCCCCTTTAACAGCAGGGCTGCAATACATCCAACCTGCAGCGAATGGGAGACCCAGGTCCCAAGTACATTATAACTTTTCTGAACATGTCCACATTGCAGGAAGGAGAAAAAAATTTCCTCTTCAACATCCGAACCAAAAGATCTCCTGAGTTGTCCAATCCTTGAGTGAGATTCAGATCACAACCTGCAAGAGAACCAAGCTTGCTGAGAACATTTATAATGAAGCAGTAAATGAAATCACATTGATCAAGGGTAGTTTTCAGACTACACTCACATTCTGTGTGACCTCAGATGGGCAGCACACCAAATAAGTCCAAAATGTTTCACTGGGACAAGGGGAGACAGTGTAATAAGGCTGTCCAACCACAGGAGGGCACGGTTTCTCACAGTAAGATGTGTTAATCATAGCTGGCCTCATGAATTTCCACTTCTCCTAAACGATTCACATGGACAAGGCTCCCAGCCTCTCTACAACTATTCAGCGCATCCAACTTTCAGCTCAAAGCTAATGCATCCAAAGCAGCAGTAAAGGTCAAGATTCACTGATAGTTTCATAGCCATAACCTGTGAGATGAGTAGATTTAAATTACTGCCATCTTCCTTCGTCGTATCATGTCGCTCAGTTATGTTAAAGTTACAAGACATCATGGATCTCACCAAATTGACCATTCTTTATGTGATGGCACTTTTTAGCATTGACATTAGGGTGGGGGTGGGGATGAAGAGGTAAGGGGTGATGGTGTGACACTCAGATAATCTGGAGCCCATATCCACATGATTTCACACAGTGCATACTTTCCACCTGATCCTGCAGGTTTCCTGTCACCTGGTTAAACAGATTCTCGATACAGGAATCACAGTGAATTACAATAGAAATGAGTCTGAATCATATAGAACAAAGAAACAAAGAACAAAGAAAATTACAGCACAGGAACAGGCCCTTCGGCCCTCCAAGCCTGCGCCGATCCAGATCCTCTATCTAAACCTGTCGCCTATTTTCCAAGGATCTGTATCCCTCTGCTCCCTGCCCATTCATGTATGTGTCTAGATACATCCTAAATGATGCTATCGTGCTCGCCTCTACCACCTCTGCTGGCAACGCATTCCAGGCACCCACCACCTTCTGCGTAAAGAACTTTCCACGCATATCTCCCTTAAACTTTTCACCTCTCACCTTGAAATCGTGACCCTGAGTAAGTGAGTCCCCCACTCTGGGAAAAAGCTTCTTGCTATCCACGCTGTCTATACCTCTCATGATTTTGTAGACCTCAATCAGGTCCCCTCTTGTCTTTCTAATGTAAATAATCCTAATCTACTCAACCTCTCTTCATAGCTGGCGCCCTCCATACCAGGCAACATCCTGGTGAACCTCCTCTGCACTCTCTCCAAAGCATCCACATCCTTTTGGTAATGTCGCGACCAGAACTGTATGCAGTATTCCAAATGTGGTCGAACCAAAGACCGATACAACTGTAACATGATCTGCCAACTCTTGTACTCAATACCCTGTCCGATGAATGAAAGCATGCCATATGCCTTCTTGACCACTCTATCGACCTGCGTTGCAACCTTCAGGGTACAATGGACCTGAACACCCAGATCTCTCTGTGCATCAATTTTCCACAGGGCTTTTCCATTTACCATGTAGTTCGCTCTTGAATTGGATCTTCCAAAATGCGTCGCCTCGCATTTGCCTGGATTGAACTCCATCTGCCATTTCTCCACCCAACTCTCCAATCTATCTATATTCTGCTGCATTCTCTGACAGTCCCCTTCACTATCTGCTACACTAACAATCTTGATGTCATCTGCAAACTTGCTAATCAGACCATCTATACCTTCCTCCAGATCATTTATTTATATCACAAACAACAGTGGTCCCAACATGGATCCCTGTGGAACACCACTGGTCACAGTTCTCCATTTTGAGAAACTTCCTTCCACTACAGCTCTCTGACTCCTGTTGCCCAGCCAGTTCTCTATCCATCTAGCCAGTACACCCTGGACCCCATGCGACTTCACTTTCTCCATCAGCCTACCATGGGGAACCTTATCAAATGCCTTACTGAAGTCCATGTATACGACGTCTCCAGCCCTTCCCTCATTTATCAACCTTGTCACTTCATCAAAGTATTCTATCAAGTTGGTAAGACATGACCTTCCCTGCACAAAACCATGTTGTCTGTCACTAATAAGCCCATTTTCTTCCAAATGGAAATAGATCCTATCCCCCAGTATCTTCTCCAGCAGATTCCCCAGCACTGATGTCAGGCTCACTGGTCTATAATTATCTGGACTATCCTTGCTACCCTTCTTAAACAAGGGGACAACATTAACAATTCTCCAGTCCTCCGGGACCTCACCCGCCCTCAAGGATGCTGCAAAGATATCTGTTAAGGCCCCAGCTATTTCCTGTCTCACTTCCCTCAGTAACCTGGGATAGATCCCATCCGGACCTGGGGACTTGTCCACGCTAATGCCTTTTAGAATACCCAATACTTCCCCCCTCCTTATGCCGACTTGACCTAGAGTAATCAAACGTCTACCCCTAACCTTAACATCCGTCATGTCCCTCTCCTCGGTGAATACCGACGCAAAGTACTCATTAAGAATCTCACTCATTTTCTCTGACTCCTCGCATAACTTCCCTCCTTTGTCCTTGAGTGGGCCATCTCTTTTTATAGTTACCCTCTTGCTCCTTATGTGCGAATAAAAGGCTTTGGGATTTTCCTTAACCCTGTTTGCTAAAGATTCCTCGCTTCAGATTGGTCCTACTTTCCCGATATTCTTCCAAAGCTTCGTCTGTTTTCAGTCGCCTAGACCTTATGTATGCGTCCTTTTCCCTCTTTGCTAGTCTCACAATTTCACCCGTCATCCATGGTTCCCTAATCTTGCCCTTTCTATACCTCATTTTCACAGGGACATGTCTGTCCTGCACTCCAATCAACCTCTCTTTAAATGCCTCCCACATATCAAATGTGGATTTACCCTCAAACAGCTGCTCCCAATCCACATTCCCCAGGTTTTGCTGAATTTTGCTATAGTTGGCCTTTCCCAATTTAGCACCTTCCTTCAGGACCACTCTCGCCTTTGTCCATGAGTATTCTAAAACTTACGAAATTGTGATCATTATTCCCAAAGTAATCCCCTACTGAAACTTCAACCACCTGGCCGGGCTCATTCCCAAAACCAGGTCCAGTATGGCCCCTTCCCAACTTGGACTATTTACATACTGCTCTATAAAACCCTCCTGGATGCTCCTTACAAATTCTGCTCCATCTAAAACCCTAACACTAAGTGAATCCCAGTCAATGTTGTGAAACTTAAAATCTCCCATCACCACCACCCTGTTGCTCCTACATCTTTCCATAATCTGTCTACATATTTGTACCTCTATCTCACTCGCTGTTGGGAGGCCTGTAGTACAGCCCCAACATTGTTACCACACTGTTCCTATTTCTGAGCTCTGCCCATATTGCCTCACTGCTTGAGTCCTCCATAGTGCCCTCCTTCAGCACAGCTGTGATATCCTCTTTGACCAGTAAAGCAACTCTTCCACCCCTTTTACCTCCCTCTCTATCCCGCCTGAAGCATCTATATCCTGGCATATTTAGTTGCCAATCTTGCCCTTCCCTCAACCAAGTCTCAGTAATAGCAATAACATCGTACTCCCGTGTACAAATCCAAGCCCTAAGTTCATCTGCCTTACCTACTACTTTAATTTAGTTTGTGTGGTGATTTTCCTCTGGGTACCAGGCTAGCTGTGCGGTACCATGTTGCACATGAACCCCAGTGGCACCCTATCCAGGTTCACAATGGCCCGGTTTTATTCACAGAGAGTGACAATTGGCAATGGAAAATGATCAAATTTCTAACAATTGGCAGAGGCAGAATGCACTGTGTCAAACCGAAAAGCAACCTCAGGGATGTTGCTCTTCAATTCCCTGCACTGCTAATGCAATTTTTCCAACACACTGCCAATCATCCCTCAGATCTGCCTTCTCTAGTGCCTGGTGCCATTATTAACTTCTAACATACCTGCCAAGCTTTTTGCATTTCTAGCAACTGTTTGAAATTTATGTAGACAGTCCAAAATAAAACTGAAACAAATCGATTTCAATTGAAAGCTAGTTGTATTTCTCCAGTTACAGTATCCTCTTTGTCACCAGATCTCAGTATGCCAGAAAAGGATCATTTCTGACATTTTTGAGAATACTTAAAAAGACTCCTGCCCCTTTTGTACTTAAACATGCCCACAAGAAAAATGAAAACTGCTAGAAGGAATGTGTGAGGTTATAGCTGAAGTTGGATTTCTGTCATCATAATGGCATTACACAATAATCAATGTTATTGATGAATTTGGGATAGTTTTCAAGTCATAGTTTGGTTCTTTCAAAATAATTACTGGTGTAATCCCATCATAATAAAGGCCAAGAGGGAGCGCAGGAGCACAGAAAAGAATTAAACCTAACTGCCACCTAATTGGATATAATTTTTCTTAAGAGTGTCACCTTAATCAATCTGGCCCACCCCTACACTCTTCGTGCTGATACACTACAGCCTTCACTTTACTTCCCACCATATTGTCCATGCCTCGTCTGTCAAAACGGATCGGCAATCAGCAGTGCGCTGAACCTCAAAGTGGAATAGAATCAACTTTTATTCCTTTTATTCACAAGTGATTTGACATTGTTGGCAAATGAAACAATGTAGACAGATAAAATGGTACACGTTTGCCCTCATGCATTAAAAAAAATGGAGAAGGGTTTGAATCTTTGGAGAGTACAGTAAGCCAGTTTGTTTTACAGTTTGATAGTCTTCAAATGGGATGAGAACGGGATGATGGCAAGATGAAACAGTGAACAAATGGAAACTCTGTCCAGGAAGCAACTAACCCCCACGTTTAAGAAAAGATCAAGACAAAAGATGGAAAATTATAGGCCGATTAGCCTAACCTGAGTTGTTGGTAAAATTCTAGAATCCATCGTTAAGGATGAGATTTCTAAATTCTTGGAAGTGCAGGGTCGGATTAGAACAAGTCAGCATGGATTTAGTAAGGGGAGGTCGTGCCTGACAAACCTGTTAGAATTCTTTGAAGAGGTAACAAGTAGGTTAGACCAGAGAAACCCAGTTGGTGTTTTGTATCTAGACTTCCAAAAGGCCTTTGATAAGGTGCCTCACGGGAGGCTGCTGAGTAAGGTGAGGGTCCATGGTTTTCAACGTGAGTTACTGGCATGGATTGAGGATTGGCTGTCTGACAGAAGGCAGAGAGTTGGGATAAAAGGCTCTTTTTCGGAATGGCAACCGGTGACAAGTGATGTCCTGCAGGGTTCAGTGTTGGGGCCGCAGCTGTTCACTTTATATATTAATGATCTGGATGAAGGGACTGGGGGCATTCTGGCGAAGTTTGCCAATGATACGACGTTAGGTGGACAGGCAGGTAGTACGGAGGAGGTGGGGAGGCTTTAGAATGATTTAGACAGTTTAGGAGAGTGGTCCAGGAAATGGCTGATGAAATTCAACGTGAGCAAATGCGAAGTCTTGCACTTTGGAAAAAAGAATACAGGCATGGACTATTTTCTGAACGGTGAGAAAATTCATAAAGCCGAAGTACAAAGGGATCTGGGAGTGCTAGTACAGGATTCTCTAAAGGTTAACTTGCAGGTTGGGTCCGCGATTAAGAAAGTGAATGGAATGTTGTCATTTATCTCAAGAGGGTTGGAATATAAAAGCAGCGATGTGCTTCTAAGACTTTATAAAGCTCCAGTTAGGCCCCATTTAGAATACGGTGTCCAATTTTGGGCCCCACACCTCAGGAAGGACATACTGGCACTGAAGCGTGTCCAGCGGAGATTCACACGGATGGTCCCTGGAATGGTAGGCCTAACATACGATGAACGGCTGAGGATCCTGGGATTGTATTCATTAGAGTTTAGAAGGTTGAGGGGAGATCTAATAGAAACTTACAAGATAATGCATGGCTTAGAAAGGGTGGACGCTGGGAAGTTGTTTCCGTTAGGTGGGGATACTAGGACCCGTGGGCACAGCCTTAGAATTAGAGGGGGTCAATTTAGAACGGAAATGAGGAGACATTTCTTCAGCCAGAGAGTGGTGGGCCTGTGGAATTCATTGCCACGGAGCGCAGTGGAGGCCGGAACGTTGAATGTCTTCAAGGCAGAGATTGATAAATTCTTGATCTCGCAAGGAATCAAGGACTACGGGGAGAGTGCGGGTAAGTGGAGTTGAAATACCCATCAGCCATGATTAAATGGCGGAGTGGACTCGATGGGCCGAATGGCCTTACTTCCACTCCTATGTCTTATGGTCTAACATGTTCCTCCAACACCTTTCAGAAGAAAAGTTACACTGCACTCGAAATGTTAACTCTGCTTTCACTCCTGACGTACCGCCGAGTTTCCTCAGTAATTTCTGTTTGATTTGGTTTGAAGAACGGACTAAAAATGATCAAGTAGAATGTGGGAAATTGGCTGTTTCTCTGCTACAAGATCAGCTGGGGCCAATCAACAGTGTGCAAACAAGAAATGCTGCAACATTCAATTCTTATCTCTGAAGGACAGTAAAACTTGGAAATGGCCAGTACTAGTCAGAACTGAAACTGTCCACATCACTGCTTCTTCCCTGTTGGTCACATAGCAATCATTGCTTGGGGAGGTAATGGTCTAGCAGTATTTTCGCTAGATTATTAATCCTGAAGCTCATCTAATCTTCTGGGGACAGGGTTTCAAATTCTGCCATGACCATGAAGCCATTGTTGATTGTCGGGACAAAACCTATGTGGTTCACCAATGTCCTTCAGGGAAGGAAACTGCCATCCCTCCCTGGTCTGGCCTCGGTGTAATTCCAAACGTGGATGATTCTGAACTGCCCTCTTTTACCAATGGACCATAAATGATGGTCTAGCCAGAGATGTCCATGTCCTGTGAGAGAATAAAAGAAAAAAAAATAACCTGGATGATTAAACTGAGGAATGAGAGAATTTGAAAAATTATCAACAAACAGCTTGTTAGCAACAATGGAGTGACAGGATTTTTAAATTCAGAGACTAGAAGCTAGTAGCTAAAACAAATTTGTTTACAAAAGAGACATTAATTTTTATACAAATTTAGGGTTAGCAGAGTGGCTGGAATTAGAAAGATGGCAATTTTCTTCAGTGCATTGAAAATGGTTGTCTGTAGTTTTTCCTTCTGGAACCAACAAGAGGCCCGGCCTTATTGGATTTAATAATGAGACAGGAGACAGATCCAGTTAATAATTTAACAGCAAGACAGTATTTATCTCAACGTGATTGTAATATTCAATTCCAGATTTGCTTTTAACAGGAGAAACTGCTAAGCTAGTAAACTTTGTAGATGCTGGTGATGCTAACTTTAGCCAATCACGTAAGATGGAGACTAATGGAAACAAACTGTTGAAAACAGGTACATTTGGTAAAACAGCTGATGAACAGCGGGAGGCATTCAAAAATAATTTGTTTCATGCAGGTCTGGTATATACCTCTAAGGGAAAAGAGTCCTACTTACAAATACAGCAGCAACGCTCCACAAAAAAAGTGAGAGACAAGTGTAAAATGAAATGAAAGCATTCACAATAATGAAAATGATGGCATTATCCTGGTGACTGGAAAAAGATATGAAGAACAGCAAAGGAAGACAAAATTGTTATGTTGCACAGGGGAATGGAAAAAGAAACTTGTGAAAAACAACAGGATAAACACATAGATTTCACAGTTTTATTATGAGAGAAAGGTGATTAAGATTAATGGAGACCTTTCACAATAGTGATGATAAGATTATAAATGGACATAAAGAAATGGCCGATTGGCTGAGCAATTGTTTTCTCACTTTCAACATTCATTGACAAGAAAGTGTACTTTTCTTACCATAGAGATACGGTGGCTATAGGAACTAGTCAGAGCTGAGAATCTTTCAGTAGAACATAGAACATAGAACATAGAACAATACAGTGCAGAACAGGCCCTTCGGCCCTCGATGTTGCTCCGACCTGTGAACTAATCTAAGCCCATCCCCCTACACTATTCCATCATCATCCATATGCTTATCCAAGGACTGTTTAAGTGCCCCTAATGTGGCTGAGTTAACTACATTGGCAGGCAGGGCATTCCACGCCCTTACCACTCTCTGAGTAAAGAACCTACCTCTGACATCTGTCTTAAATCTATCACCCCTCAATTTGCAGCTATGTCTCCTCGTACTAGCCTACATCATCATTCTAGGAAAAAGAAAATAATTGTCTCCTCAAAGCCTGTCCACCATCTACAAGGCACAAGTCAGGAGTGTGATGGAATACTCCCCACTTGCCAAGGAGCAGCTCCAATAATACTCAAGAAGTTTGACACTTCACTGCCAATACAGAATAGCAGCAGTGTGTACTATCTACAAGATGCACAATGGTAGCCCACCAAGGCTCTTTAGACAGCATCTTCCAAACCCACGACCACTTCCATCTAAAGGAATAAGACTGCAGATACTTGGGAATGCTACCACCTGCAAGTTCCCCTTCAAGCTATGCACCATCCTGACCGGGAAATATATCACCTTTCACTCACTGTTGTTGGGTCAAAATCCTGGAATTCCCTCCCTAATAGCTTTGTGGGTCACCCTGCAACAGGTGGACTGCAATGGTTCAAGAAGGCAGCTCACCACCACCTTATCAAGGGCAATTAGGGATGGGTAACAAATGCTGGCCGAGCCAGCAATGTCCACAAATGTCTTCACAGAAGAGGAAGAGAATAATGTACCTGAAACTTAAGGCAAAATAATATTGAATTGAGGACCAGAATTCATCAAACTTAAGTGAAGCAAAAATACTAGAAAATATAATAGCAGTAAAGATTGAGAAATCTACAGGATTTGATGGTACAAGATTCTAAAGGGAATTGCAGATGTTTCAGTTATAATCTTCCAAAGCTCTTTCTAATCAAGAAACTGAATTGGAAACTTGTGTGTTTAACTCCATTATTGCGCAAAGGCAAAATTGAGAGAAATGGGAAACGTTAAGCTGTACGTTCAATGTTTGTGGTGGAGAAGTTAATGGAATCTAGAATTACCGGCAGTGTGACTGAGGACCTGACTGATACATTTTGAGTTGATTCAAGAGAACTCACCTGGATCTGTCACAGGTAAATCATGCCCAATGAACCAATTTGATTTTTTTTGGTTAGTAATTAATGTGGCGAACAGAGGGATCTCTACAGATGTCGTATATTTGAACGTCCAGAAGACACTCAAGTAGGTTCCAGGAGAGACTGTCAGTTAAAATTAAAACTTGCGGAATTAAAGCAAATTGCTGATCTGATTAGAAGATTTGTTCAGTGATAAAAGTCAGAAGATGGATATTTATTTTAGCTAGAATGATTGACTAGTTCTGCCCTGGAAGAATCTATGCTTAGGCTCCAACTGTTCACGATATTTATTAACAACCCAGGTACCAACAGTAGTGAGCTTCACCTCCAAGTTGCTGATACCATAAACATAGGTGGCATTATGAGCAGCATAGGAGAGTACTGAAGGAAACACTGAGAAATTAAGCATGTGCGTAAAACTGCAGTAGTTGGATTTTATGCGTAAATATGACGACATCCATTTTGAACCAAACATGGTCAGTTCTGAGTATTATTTAAATAACAAAGAAACTGGGAACAATGGAGGTCCAAAGAGATTTAGGAATTCAAGCACCTTGAAAGGATCATTCAAAAGTAAGGTAAAAAAAATCACAAGAATTAATGGAATAATGTTCTTCGTAACTTACTCTGCTACAGCTATAAGAAACCTATTCTGCATACTATAACTTTAAACTGATATATGCACCTTGCAAGGAGTACAGTTTCAATGTCTCCAGGACTTCTAGGGTTATATTATAAGGAGAGATAACTGTGTATTTGCTGGAACATTGGTGAAAGCCCTGGAATGCAGAACATTCAGCAGTGATTCGCTGAACTGTTTAGGATTATGAAATGATCCTACAGGATTGATAGAAGGTTAGATCTAATAAGCTGGTTAAAATGTTTATTGACAGGTATTACCACGGTCACTGATTGAGGTAAACATGTACAGGCTCCCAAGTACACACTGTTCCTCAGAGATCTGCACGTTTGTGAAAACAAAATGTCTTTAAAATGGAGTATAGCATAAAGTAAATTACCGGAACCAATGTAGTGCCTTATAACAAACTTGAAGTGTTGCAAGTAAGATGAATTGTTTTGAAATGCAATGTCACAAAATATTAAATAGTATTTCCAGTCTATTTGGTCCAACTGGTCCATTCTCTAGGTATTAGACTGTTCGACACAAACCATTCCCACTCCCCTTCACCTTGCCCCATCAACATCTCCTTCTACCTTTCCTGGGTTTATCCAGCCTTTCCTTAATGTTTCAACTGCTGAAGGTCCCACAACTTTCACCACTCTCTCTGGGGAAGGAGCATTCTCCTGAATTCTTGATTGAATTTATTTTTGACTGTTTATGGATTCTAATTCTGGTCTCAGCTATGAATGGAAACATTTTCTGGGAATCTATCTATCAGACCCCTCTATGTTCTTAAAGACCTTTGTCTTCTGAGAAAAAGAGGCCGAGCCTGTTTGCTGTTTCCAATTCAGCATAACCTGGTTAAGCTGGTTCACCTGGTGTCGTGGTGATGTCACTGGACTGGTTATTCAATGTTCCAACAAAATGCTTCCAGCATATGGGCTCAAAACTCACAAGGCGGCAGGTGCAATTCAATACATTTTTAAAAATGTGCTGTAGAAGCTGTGACTGTGAAACTACCATAGATTGCTGTCAAAATCTATCTGATTCACTAATGCTGTTTCGGAGGGGAAATCTACTGTCCTCACCCAGTCTGGCTGTCATGTGACTCTAGACCAGCAGCAATGTGGGTGGCTCATAACTGCCCTCTGAAATGACCCAATAAGCCACACAGTTCAAGAAGCAACTGATCCAGAGGAAAGTGGCCTCGTGGGATCTGGGTGTCCTTGTACAGTCGTCGTAAGACATTGGCAAGCACACGCAGCAAGGAAGCTGGAAGACAAGTGAAAGTTTGGGACATAATTTTTCTCTCCCAGGAATTGACAAGACAAGGAAATTATTGGGTTCCTCATTTGAAAAAGGATATAATTGTGTTAGTAGCAGTTTAAGGAAAGTCTTATATCATTTTGTGATGTCGGGCTTGTCTCATGAAGCAAAGTTGAAGCAATTAGACCATTACCCATTTGATCATTAGATATAGGCCATTCAACCCATCGAGTTTGTCCACTATTCACTGAGGTCATGGCTGATCCTCAACTTTCCTGCTTGCCCCATAACCCTGATCCCCTTTCCTGATTAAAAATCTACCTGTCTCAGCATTGGACAGACTTAATGATCAACGTCATCAGCACTCTATGATAAAGAATTTCAGATTCACTCCCCTCTGAGAGAAGAAGCTCCTCCTCATCTCACTCTTAAATGTGTGACCCCTTCCTGAGATGATGCCCTCTGATGCTATGAAATACTCTGGTCCACGATTGGAAGAAGAACAGGATATTCTCCCCAGTGACCTGGCCAGCACTCTCACCTCAACCAACTGAAGCCAATTGTTCTGGTCTTGATTCTAATTGTTGTTGGGCTATTTTACCTGTGCCCCCTCCCCCACCAACTCCACACCCAACCCCAATACCCACCCCAGCTCCCCACCATCTCCTCCAACCCTATTCATTCCTCCTACCCCCATATCCCCATATTGTCTTTCTCAACCCCCACTTCACCCCACCCATCTGCACCTCCTTATTCCTGGGAAGATGCTTCCAGCTTTGGGCAATACTGTGACCATTAACGATGACAGAAATGGACATTGAGAGAGGATTATATCTCACACATTCAGAATAACAAACTTCATCCCCATTGCTTAGCCCCACAGTTTGGCTGCACTTGTAAACTGGCAATATTCAGACTGCTTTTCTCAAAATGCAGAGCAGGATATCAACACAGGAGCAAGAGGGCCGAATGGCAGCCATCTATGCTGTATGAACCCATGATGTTTCAGAGTTAGAGCGTCACATTGATGATGATGACGATGATAAACAAGTTGCCAGTAACAACGGGAGAGTGACACTGCAGTAATACCTTCATCCACCCCGTCCATTCTCAACCCCTCTCTCTCTGTGCCCCATCTAGCTGCATGCTGTAATCCTTCTGTGTGTGATATTTTGCAGTGTCTGCAGCGTTTCAGTGCCAAATCATCCTTGTACAAAGAGCAGAATTACATTTCAGTTCAACTGGGGCCTGAAGGCATTTGTAATAATCTGAAGTGACTCTGATTATTTTGTTTTTAATTGCATTTCTGATGCCGCATCCCATTAGAAAAAAGGCCTGGCTGATTTCGACTGGGGCTAATGAATGTAGAAATCCATTAGGATTCAAAGCAGGAATGTCAAGTGCCAGGAATCCAGCAAGTTACAATGTCAAGACGGGAAATGAGTGAATGTAGTGACTGCGCATTGCGTTACCTGCTGCTCAGCATTCACGTTAATGCTGGAAGTTATACTACTGAATGACATTCAGTAAAACAGGGCATACAAGTAACCAATTTAAATGCTGGGTTGCAGCTTTAATTGTCCCTAATTCACCACTTTCCTTGGGTGTGCTTTGTTAATAGATTGTGATGTCAATATATTTAAAATCTTGTACTTGTTCCTAACCCTTGTTCTCATTTCCGTTATAAATCATTGTGTTCTGCATTTATAACAGCTTAGTTAAAGATGTCACACTGTCATTGTAGCTCTCTCTCAGTGGAGTTTAACAGTGTGCACAGTGTTTATGGTTTTTAGGGCAATTACAAGAACTCCATTGACCTCTAATTGACCTTAGGAATGTATAGGCAGCTCCAGCTCTCTGGATTCTCAGTGGGTGCCTGAGCAAGAAAATTGTCTTGTTTAGGAGGTAAATGTCACCCACCACTTTGCCCCAGTTCCCTAAAGGGCTATCAGTTATCCTAAGGAATGTTATTCCTCTTGCCACCCTCCTGACTGAGTTTATTCTCCTGCCTCTTGGCCTCTGATGTCTGAAATGCCCATCAAACATAAGATGCTCTGTCAATCATAAGAACAACAAACAAGGAGCTGACTGAGAAAAGGAAGAAATTAAAAGAATTAAATTTAAAAATGTGGGGACACCTAATCTGACCTTCATCACGTCAATATGACCCTAAAGTCAAGGCACTGTGAAAGGCCAGGACCGGGGCATGAAGTATAATGAGACCGGTTTTACTAAATGATCTCTGATTGAAAGATCCCGACGAAACAGTAACCATAACACAGTAGAATAGAGCAAAAAAATCAAAGAATTGATGATGCTCGAAATCCGAAACAAAATCAGAAATAACTGGAGCAACTCAGCAGGTCTGGCAGCATCTGTGGAGAGAAAGCAGAGTTAACATTTCAGATACAATGACCTTTCTTCAGAACTCTGAAAACCTCACCACAAGATGTGCTTGGGTGAAAAATGTCCTTCTCTCTTTTAGAGAAGCCACTCTGACAACATTTACTGCAGCATCCACCTGGATCTTAAAGTAACCCAGGACATGGCCACCCTGTCCGGACCGACCCCTGCCCAGATACACACACATACACACACAGACACAAATAAACACACATGCCCTGATACACAAGCACTCACTCTCATGCACTCACACACACACATGCACACATGCTAAGACAAACATAAATGCACACGTATGTAGACTGTGCAGATGTGCACCCAGATTGTTGATAGACACACAGCGCATTCACATACTGAATTGACTGTTGCTAGGAAGCAGCACACAGGAGCTCGGGAGCTCTGGAAAGAATGCCTGCAGCTCAGAATTTTGATAAAACCAGACTTGAATGTTAAGTAGATGGAAGTGAACTTTGGTGTTTGAGTGGCCTAGAATGAGGAAATTATTTTGCATTTTATGTAGAATATGTAATGAAGTGGGTCTTGTGGTACAGTGGCAGTTGTCTCTATCTTTGAGCCTAAAGGCTTGGGTTTGAGTGCCACCTCCTTCAGAGGTGTATCACAACATCTCCAAACAGGTTGGTTATGAAATATCTGGAGTACTTGATCCCTGGTGCATATAATGTTATATCCAATGGTTAATAGGAAAGGATCAAACAGGCATCAAAAGATAAATGAAACAAGGGAGGCCATTCAGTCCCTTGACCCCATTCTGCCAATCACAATCATGGCTGATCTGCTACCCAACTCTCTATCCCCTATCCTATATCGCTAATTCCTTTGGGTAATAAAAAAAAATCAATCTCACATTTAAAATGGGTGACTGATCTAGTATCAGTTGCCTTTTGTGAAAGACGTCCAAACGTCCAGCACCTTTTGTGTCAAAACATTTGTTAATTTGACTTGTGTGAGGTCTGGCTCTAAGGATTAGACTATACTTGTTCTTCCTAAACTCCTAACCAACAGAAATAGTTTCTCTGAATTATCCAATCAGTACCTCTTTGCAAGACTTCAATGTACTCACTCCCAAGCTTCTAAGTTTAAGGATACCGTTCCTAAATTGTGTAATTCCACTTTATAACAACCTCAGAGTGCAGATATTATTTCAGTGAATTATGTTAATAAGCAGGTGACCTGCTCATTCCAACGTTAATGTTTGTGTGAGCTTGCTGTGTGCAAATTGGCTCTCACCTTTCCTCTATTACTGAGGAACAAAAATTTAGTTTCTACAGTATTTTCAAATGTCTGCTGGTCAGGAAAAGTGTTGTATAAATGCACAGCTTTCTTTATTTCTCTAATCATTGAAGCCATTTCATCTTCAATCACTGAAGCTTCTTCCTCACCATTTTCCCATCCTCCCTGTGTATAATCAGGAATATTTTGTTCCCAGTTCTGTCTACTGCAATCTCATCTCAGCACTGGCTGTGCTGACAGTACAATTCAAGTTGAATTTTCTGCAGCAACTCATTTGATCTATTTTATTAATCTCCCTATGCATTTGTATACAGAATACTTGAGCCACAGCCTCACAATTTTCTTCTGCTCTGATATTTTACCTATATATTTCTTGCTCCAAATCCCTTGATTTAATTGCTGTATCTTGCCAACAATGCTTACATCCAACAAATTAACAAAGATGTACTTTTCTGATTATCCACTGTGTTTTGCTTATTTATCATTGAAACTTGGGCATTGGTGACCAAGCCAGCTACTATCACCTATCTGGCATTGCTCTTTGAGAAGATGATTGTGAGCTGATTTCTTGAACTGCTGCAGTCCATATGCTGCAGGTAAACACACAATGCTGTCAGGGAGGGAATTCCAGGATTTTGACCCAGTGACAGTGAAAGAACTGCGATGTTTTTCCAAGCCAGGATGGTGAGTGGCTTGAAGGGGAACTTGCAGGGGGTGGTGTTCTTCCAACAGGCTTTATCTGTCTCCTAACAGGGACCACGTACATCCTACCTGTTGGATAGGACCAGTTTGTACAGTTTCTCAATCTCTGTCTCTCCTGAGTTTTCCTAGCTCTGCGTGCTGAGGGGTCACAATAAGCCCATTCTGACCTGCTGTTGCAGTTACAGTATTTATACAGTGAGACAGTTGAATTTTTGGTTAGTCAAAAGTTCAGTATGTTGATAGTGAGGCATTTAGTGATGGTAATGCCGTTGAAAGTCATGGGGCGGTAGTTAGATTCTTTCTTATTGGAGATGGTTACAGCCTGGCACTTATTACTTGGTACTCTAGCCCAAACCTGAATACTTGGAGACAAGCGCAGAAATTTCTGGAGAAACTCAGCAGGTCTGGCAGCATCTGTGGAGAGAAAACAGAGTTAACGTTTTGATTCCGATATGTCTCTTCTTCAGAATGATAGATATTGTTCAGATCTTGATTCATTTGAACGTGGAGTGCTTCAGTATCTGAGGAGTCGCGAATGGGGCTGAACATTGTGCAACCATCAGTGAACATCCCCACTTCTGATCTGATGGTGGAGGGAAGGTCATTGATGAAGCAGCCAATGATGGTTGGGCCTAGGACATTACCCTGAGGAACTCCTGCAGAGATGTTCCACGATTTATTTCAGGGTTTAGGGTCACCACATTCTGATCTCATTAACTTCTGGCCTCCAAACTCACCACCAGCAAGAGCCAACAATTCAACTATGTCTTTATTTTGCACTGGAATTTGCACTGAATTCCCAATACATCGCCTTTGAATTCAACGAACTAAATTCAATAAAGTAACTATTGTACAGTTTAAAATAATTTTTATTTACTAATTAGTCTGAAACATCAATGCCAAAGTTCTTGCTGCCCAAGACAATATAATCAAAAATACAATATTGGAGAGTCTGCTACAGCGTGTGCTCCACTTTAAACATGTTGTACTTCCAGTCAAGAGCCATGCCCTGATTTGTGTCTCTGTCTCTCGACCTCGTTCTTCCTTTTCAGTAGCAAAATCTTTTGATTTCGAGAGACAAAATTTATTTGAAGTTGGAAATCAATCGTGATCAAAGCAACAATATTATTTGACGTGACAATGTGCAGATTCTCTTAACGCTATCGGCTCAGTGGGTCTTTTTAAATGTAATGCTGCTAAACACCCACCGAACAATTCTGAGATGTAAGTTAGCGTGCTGCTGGTTTAGGTATCTACACTTTGCAATCTTTTGTTTTATTTTAAAGGACACTGAAAAAATGAATTATTTGTCAAAAGTATCTTCCTGGAGTCTCAAGAATGTTTCATCTCTGGAGTACTGCCCCAGCCCTGAGCTGGACACTCCGCCCTTGTGCTTTCTCACACTGACCTGCCTGCTGAAGGCTGAATATGGAGTGCTTAATTTTTCAGAAGCCATAAGATAAGTTTGAGAGTTAAAATAGGGACATGGTCTCTCGAAACACAATCCTCCGTACCTGCCCTGTAAAAACGGTCCTGATGCCCAGGCTATAACACAATAATCAATTTCTCTTTCTCTTCTTTAGCTGTATCACTCTCTCACTGTTGTCATAATAGTTGAATTCACATTAATATCTTAACGATCATCTTTAGTTTTGGGAAGATTGAAATTGTAATGGTTGAGTAATTAAAATGCTGGACTTTAGGCATTTCCAGAACACCTCACATAATATAGTTCAAAGGGTTCTGTGTGCACTAATAAGGTCAGTATTAGGGGGTTGACAGCCACAAAGACAAGAGGTTACCTTCATTTGGCTCCGGTAAAATCGGCAAAGATTGGGTCTGTCTTCGTTAGAAATTCATTAAAAGTCAACTGGGTTCAAGAGGCAAGAGTCAAAAAAATTGATTTTCAAACTCAACATCAGTTAACCCAAAATCTGTCAGACATCCCACTAACACCAGTTGCCATAGAGATGACTAATTTAGAGTGGAGCCAAAATTCTGGGAAGTTGTCTG
The DNA here is from genome assembly GCA_024137785.1 of Ginglymostoma cirratum. Taxonomy (NCBI): domain Eukaryota; kingdom Metazoa; phylum Chordata; class Chondrichthyes; order Orectolobiformes; family Ginglymostomatidae; genus Ginglymostoma; species Ginglymostoma cirratum. The sequence goes on along the minus strand of JAHRHZ010000071.1, from coordinate 27,218,542 downwards.
TGAGATTTTTTTTCCAGAAGGACTTTGGTGTTAGAACTGACAAAAAGCTAAAGGAATCTTTAAGGGTTTGATAAGTAACATTCTGGGAACAGGGGAGGTTCAGCTGAAATGTTTAATTGAATGTATATATGATTGTGGTTTATTACGCTTTTCTATTTACACTTTTCATCAGATACTCAGCAGTACTTGCTTCATGTATTAAAATTCATTGTAAGCCGTGGAATCTTGCAGCTCATGTTCCTTCAGGTTATTACTATCTGTTCCTACTACTGTTTAAATGTTATGTTAACATCTCCCTAAATCTTTGTTTCCCTCGATCTTATACACATATTCACACATTCCCTAGGAGGAGCAAATTACTGCAGATGCTGGAATCTGTACTGAAAACAACATATACTGGAAATCACAACAAGTTAGGCAGCATCCACTGAGAGAGAGCAAGCTAACGTTTTGAGTCTAGATGACTCTACATCAACTCTGCAATATTTTGTTTTAGGTTCACACATTCCCTGTTTCAGTCTTTCTCGCTCCATCTCTCTCTTATAATCTCTCTTTCTATATCTCTGTCTCTCATCATTTCTCATGACATCTCCAATCATGTCTAACTCTGAGCAGTAAATGTTCATCTATCTCTATTTATAACTTTCCCTTGTGAATTTTTTGGTGTGGTCCTCAGAAATGGGGTGGTATGTAAAGTGGCTTGGTTTACATGGCAGGGAATATGCAATTAGACTAAACTGTTTCACAGGGACGTCAGCTGCACTTGGCGTTCAGTAAATTTCAGATGGATCTTTAACAAAGTTCAAAATCCCGAAATAAAGTGCTGTGATAATTGCTGAGTCAGTCCTGGTGTTTTCTTATTAAAATCTTGTATTCTCCTGTGTCAGAACTTGCTGTTGTCTATTTGGTTTGTCGTTTATGAAGTTGAGTGCTGATTTGGAAGCTGAATGATTTTAGCCGAGAATTAAGCCTCTGTGTATCAACGTGTAGTAAGCCCACCACAAAAACTCTTTGCTTGTGGCTTGGTAGCTGAATGATGCTCACTGACTATTCATAAAACCTTTCCTGGATAATCTTGCCAAAGCACTGTGTGCCCTGAAAGGGAATATGAACTCCATCAATAGTGATTGTGTGGAGACTCTCACCATGACACAGATGCACTGTTATAATATCATCCTCAGTTACTTAGAACCTCTTTCTGTTCATTTCCAACAAGTGCTTTTGAAAATTCCTGACAGGTTTCCAGTGTTCTAGGTGTGTTGTTCCGAGGTTGTTACTCAGGTACCTCAAGTCTCCAGCAGAAACAATGGTGGCTGCATGGCTACAGACGTGGGGTAGGAAAATTCGCCATGGTGAGTGTTGAGAACAGTGCCAGCAGAGGGTGAATGGCAGAAACTCATAGACAGTGGTTCCAGGAGAATTTGAAGCCACACGGATGTTTCACAATGAGCTGCAAATAAAGAAACTTCAGTTCGGAAATGAACATCCTCATTTATATAATCCAACTCTTCATGTAGGCCACATTATTTAATTGCTGGAATCTTGCATCATGTCCTTCCTTAACCGACTGATAAAGTTGCCAAGCAGAGCCAGGAATCATTGCCAAGAAATCAGTGCCTACCATATTGAAGGATAATTGTTTTGTAAAATAATGACTTGCTTCTAATTTTTCTGGGCTTCCTGATGGTTGATCAGGGAATAGCTTGCTGTGCAGTAAGCCCAGGTTCTTTGAGATAAAATGGCCTTTAATCTGACATAACATTATTGAATGACTAATGAATTGAATCATAGAATCCCTATAGTGTGGAAGCAGGCCCATCAATTCCACACTGACCCTCTCAAGAGCATCCCACCTAGATCCACCCTATTCCTGTACCCTGAATTTCCCATGGCCAATCCACCTGGCCAGTACATCCCTGAACACTATGGGACAATTTAGCATGGCCAATCCACCCTAACCTGCACATCTTTGGACTGTGGGAGGAAACCGGAGCACCCGGAGGAAACCCACGCAGACACGGGGAGAATGTGCAAACTCCATACAGACAGTCACCTAAGGGTGGAATCAGACCCAGGTCCCTGACGTTGTGAGGCAGCACTGCTAACCACTGAGCCACCGTGCTGCTCGTTCTAGTCATTTTCTATGTTCTGCCTATCGAACTGACTATGCCTAAACTATACTATTTAAACCCAGTGGAGAGCAGCTCTGTAACATCATTTCAAGTTTGCTCCAGTGTCCTAGAGCCCTCATGCATGTCAATTTGGATGTCACAGCCAGCAGGTTACACTTGGCTGAGAGGAAAAGCAATGTTGGGGTTTCCTGAATGTGAAGACATCAATGGACCCAGATATCATGAAACCCAATGGGGAATGGTCTAGTACTTAAAGAAATGAAGCTTGATGGGACAGAAATAATTCGACCAGTTGAGAGACAATTGCAATTCTGGTCCGTTCTCTCTCCCTTCCTGGCTCAGAGTCAGTTTCTCGTTTTCCTGAGTATGAAATGCCCTCAGTTATATAAAAGTTTGAAAACATGTACAAACAGATTCAAGAACAGTTTCTGCCCTGCTATTATGGGACTTTTGAACAGACCTCTCATATATTAATTCTGATTTCTGTCTCTCTGCACCCTCTTTGTGGCTGTAACACTGTATTCTGCACTCTGTTCTGCTACCCTGATACACTTTGTATGGTACGACCTTCTTGCAGATCACATAAAACAACACTTTTCACTATGTCTTGGTACATCTGACAACAGTAAACAAGCATATACAAACTTAACCTCAAACACTCTGGAATCACAGGAGGGTTATAGATCAGGCACATCCGTGGCTGCTTTCTGCTAAAGGAACTCTAATTCTCCCATCACCCTCGCCCTTTCCCTGATGTTCAACATTCTCCGTTAGTGCTTATCCAGTCCCTTTCTCAAAGCCTCAGTGGAATATGTCTCCCCCACACTCTCACACCATATATTCCAGATCTGAACTGCTCTTTGTATATAAAAGACGTTTCCTGCTGTTGCCATTGGGGTTTTGGCCAAAATCATGTTAAATCACTGTCCTCTGATCCTTAACCTTTCGGTCAATGGCTTTCTTTCTTTCTACTTGATGTTTTATACCTCCCTCCCTCAAATTATCTCTCACCTTCTTTGAAGGGAATGCCCTGAGCTTTTCCAGTCCATTAGTGGAATTGAAGGGTCTCCTCAAACTCATGTAAATCTGTTTTGCAATGTCTCTAGATCCTTCACCTCCTTCCTAAACTGTGTTGCCCAGAATCAGACACAAAACTCTAGCTGTGGCCAAAACAATGTTTAATAGATGTTCATCAAACTTCCTTTCTTTTGTACTCCATGCCTGTATTTATAAGGCTCTGGTTTCTGTAAGTCATTTCAACAAATTGCCTTCTGCAGGTCTCTCTGCTCTTGTTGAACAGATTGGTCAGGACTGCATCTCTATGGACTTGCAGACTGATATTTGAAGACTACCTTAGGCTATACGCTTTTGGTGTTTTTGTATATGTCTAATTATCAATTTGACAGCCCGGAAGAGCATACTGTTGAGATGAGTGAACTTCACCCTTTCGAAAATGATGTGATCATGAAATGAAACCTTGAGCATGAAGTAGAGTTTTCCTGAAGCAGACTGGCACATTACTTCAGTTTTCACATGATGGCATTGCTTTGTGCATCAGAGAACAAAATGACAGTACATTGTGCGTCCAACTCTACACAGGCAGCTGGTACATAGCTATTGGCAAACAGAGAATAGTGGTGGATACTTCATGGTTATTGTCCTAAGATTTCTCAGATTGAGCCACTTCCAGTCCTTACGATGCCTGATTTCACTATCATACAGCTATCACCATGACCAGCATTGGAGAGCACAGCAGAGAAAAAGTCCATTTCAGAGCAAGGAACCACACACATGTATATAAAAATCATTCCATTCTCCACTTATACAAACAGAAAGGAACTCACACAACTTGCAGTGATCCTAGAGGAACCTCACTCTTCTCCTTCTTTGGCAAAATCTTCACAAGAATCCTTCTGACCAATTAGTGAAACATATTGACCAGTATCTCGTGCCAAAGGGCCAGTGCGATTTCTGAAAATTTCAAGGCACAACTGATTTGATAGATAGGTCCAGGATAAATGCTAAGGATAGAACATGATCCCATTACACCTGAACAGGACTTTCAATGCGGTCAGACAGAGGACATTTGGAAGTGTATGAATAAAATTCTCCCTTTGTGATTTAGCACACCAGTTTGTCTGTTTTGTAGCTTCCCACGAATCATTAAGAGATATTGTGTGATTTCCAGAATCTAGCTTGTAAATGGCTATGTCCATTTTCAAAAGTCAGATTTGTTCTTTTTTATAAAATATATAATTATAAAGGTGTGACAACAGATTCACATCATCAGAGCCCATTGTTAAAAGAATTTGCACAACATGTGTATAATCCCAGCTGAGGTTATCATTACACATTTTGAATCCCACTCTGAAATCTGGCTTGATATATGACAGTTTGTTTTTTATTTTAATGAGGTGGTGTCTCATGGAAATATATGCAAGTAATGTTACAGATTTGGTTTTAAATAAAACAGAAGTTTATTTCTCAAAATAAATGGAAATAAAATTAACCCAAACTATTCGCACAAAACACAAGTTTAGAAATTTTGAAGCACATTGTAAAATGTAATCATGTTTCTCTTAAAAGTTCTTCTTTACTAACGCCAAAACACACCTTTGCACATTATTGAAAAACACCCCTTGTATATTCTCACACCAGAGAAGATCTTGTTCTCTCACACTTTGATAGACTTGATTTAACTTCAACTCCCAATAAGGAAAATTTGATTGCCTTTACCTGGAGCTTTTATAACCCGTGTTTAAATATTATCGGCTTCAAAAAACCTCTTCAGGGTTTTATCCAAACATTTATGCTCTGGAGCTATTACTGAGCACCTTACTCCAAGGAATTCTGTTTTCCTACTAATGTTCTCCATTGCTCAGGAGCACTGCTTTATCCATCTGTCCTCATCCAAGGACTTCTGCAGAACTGCCACAAACTAAACTAAAAGAAACAGTTCAGAGGAAGTGTCACTGGACCCAAAATATTAACTCTGGTTTTTCTTCCAGATGCTGCCAGATTAGCTGAGCATTTTCAGCAACTTCTGTTTTTGTGAAAGAAGCCCTGTATTTTCAAGCTATGGGTATTTCCCCTTAGTTAAAAAAAAACTCTAGTAGTTTTCCAACAGAATTGTTTACCTTGCTCGATTGTAAACCTTTCTAAAGTGAATAAAACCCATCAATTCTGTAGGCTACACCCTCAAGTTATTTTAAAAGAAATGTATCAAGATGACAGGAAGGTAAGTTTCCCATTTAAAGACTTACCTTGTGGAATCAGCGGCCTCCATTTTTGCAGCAGCAGCAGCGGGAGCCGTGAGAGCAAGGACCAGGGGGCTGGCGGGAAGGTGAGTTCTTCATTTCGGCAGTGGAGCTGAGTGGGAGCGGTCGAACTGCTGTCTAGGAAGGTGAGTGAACTGATATATTTGGGCAGTGGCTAAACCCGAGACACTACACATGTAGTGTCTCCCACCCTCCCTCCTCCTCTGACCAAAAAAAAAGACTCGGTGGTGTGTTGATAAGGGAAGGTTTTTCTTTTTCTTTATCGTGTGCTGGTAAGTAGAGTGATTGGTAAAATTTTTTTCATTTCATTTATCTATTATTTGATATTATAGTAGGACTAAGCTAAGCTTAAGAGTGAAAATGGCAGGAGATCCCAGACCCGTGTTATGCTCGTCTTGTTCAATATGGGAGCTCAGGGACGCGGCTGATGTCCCTGACTCCGACACGTGCAGGAAGTGTGTCCAGCTGCAGCTCTTGTTAGACCGCCTGACGGCTCTGGAGCTGCGGATGGACTCACTTTGGAGCATCCGCGATGCTGAGGAATTTGTAGATAACATGTTCAGCAAATTGGTCACACCGCAGTTTAGAATTGCTGAGGGAGAAAGGGAATGGGTGACCAAAAGGCAGAGAAAAAGCAGGAAGGCAGTGCAGGTGTCCCCTGAAGTCATCTCCCTCCAAAACAGGTATGCCATTTTAGATACTGTTCAGGGAGATGGCTCACCAGGGAAAAGCAGCAGTAGCCAGGTTCATGGCACCGTGGCTGGCTCTGCTTTACAGAAGGGTGGGAAAAAGAGTGGAAGGGCTATAGTCACAGGGGATTCGATTGTAAGGGGTGTAGATAGGCGGTTCTGTGGTCGAAAACAAGACTCCCGAATGGTATATTGCTTCCCAGGTGCACGGGTCAGGGATTTCTCAGATTGACTGTAGGACAATCTGAAGGGGTAGGGTGAACAGCCAGCTGTCATGGTGCATATAGGCACCAATGATGTAGGTAAAATATGGGATGAGGTCCTACAAGCAGGATTTAGGGAGTAAGGAGGCAAGTTAAAAAGTAGGACCTCGGAGGTGGTAATCTCAGGATTGCTACCAGTGCTACGTGCTAGTCAGAGTAGAAATGAAAGAATAGGCAGGATAAATGAGTGGCTTGAGACATGGAGCAGGAGGGAGGGGTTCAGATTTTTGGGACACTGGGACCGGCTCTGGGGGAGGTGGGACTATTACAAATCGGACGGTCTACACCTGGGCAGGACTGGAACCAATGTCCTAGGGGGTGCTTTTGCTAACGCTGCCGGGGAGGGTTTAAACTAATGTGGCAGGGGGATGGGAACCAAATGAGGAGGTTAGTGGACAGTAAGGAAGTAGTAACTAATTGTAAGGAACTGGATAATAAAGTCAGTGTGACTAAGGGGAAGAGGAGGCAGAGAGCAGATGACGAACGCAAAGGGACAGTTTGTCTGAGGTGCAATTGTTTTAATGTGAGAAGTGTAGTAGGTAAGGCAGATGAACTTAGGGCTTGGATTTGTACACGGGAGTATGATGTTATTGTTATTACTGAGACTTGAGGGAAGGGCAAGATTGGCAACTAAATATCCCAGGATATAGATGCTTCAGGTGGGATAGAGATGGAGATAAAAGGGGTGGAGGAGTTGCATTACTGGTCAAAGAGGATATCACAGCTGTGCTGAAGGAGGGCATTATGGAGGACTCGAGCAGTGAGGCAATATGGGCAGAGCTCAGAAATAGGAACAGTGTGGTAACAATGTCGGGGCTGTAATACAGGCCTCCCAACAGCGAGTGTGAGATAGAGGTGCAAATATGTAGACAGATTATGGAAAGATGTAGGAGCAACAGGGTGGTGGTGATGGGAGATTTTAATTTTCCCAACATTGACTGGGATTCACTTAGTGTTAGGGTTTTAGATGGAGCAGAATTTGTAAGGAGCATCCAGGAGGGTTTTATAGAGCAGTATGTAAATAGTCCAAGTTGGGAAGGGGCCATACTGGACCTGGTTTTGGGAATGAGCCCGGCCAGGTGGTTGAAGTTTCAGTAGGGGATTACTTTGGGAATAATGATCACAATTTCGTAAGTTTTAGAATACTCATGGACAAAGACGAGAGTGGTCCAAAAGGAAGAGTGCTAAATTGGGGAAAGGCCAACTACAGCAAAATTCGGCAAAAGCTGGGGAATGCAGATTGGGAGCAGCTGTTTGAGGGTAAATCCACATTTGATATGTGGGAGGCATTTAAAGAGAGGTTGATTGGAGTGCAGGACAGACATGTCCCTGTGAAAATGAGGGATAGAAAGGGCAAGATTAGGGAACCATGGATGACGGGTAAAATTGTGAGACTAGCAAAGAGGGAAAAGGAAGCATACATAAGGTCTAGGCGACTGAAAACAGACGAAGCTTTGGAAGAATATCGGGAAAGTAGGACCAATCTGAAACGAGGAATTAAGAGGGCTAAAAGGGGTCATGAAATATCTTTAGCAAACAGTGTTAAGGAAAATCCCAAAGCCTTTTATTCACACATAAGGAGCAACAGGGTAACTGGAGAAAGAGTTGGCCCACTCAAGGACAAAGGAGGGAAGTTATGCGAGGAGTCAGAGAAAATAATTCTTAGTCAGAGAAGATTCTTAATGCGTACTTTGTGTCGGTATTCACCGAGGAGAGGGACATGACGGATGTTAAGGTTAGGGGTAGATGTTTGATTACTCTAGGTCAAGTTGGCATAAGGAGGGGCAAAGTGTTGGGCATTCTAAAAGGCATTAGGGTGGACAAGTTCCCAGGTCTGGATGGGATCTGTCCCAGGTTACTGAGGGAAGTGAGAGAGAAAATAGCTAGGGCCTTAGCAGACATCTTTGCAGCATCCTTGAGGTTGGGTGAGGTCCCGGAGGACTGGAGAATTGTTAATGTTGTCCTCTTGTTTAAGAAAGGTAGCAAGGATAGTCCAGGTAATTATAGACCAGTGAGCCTGACATCAGTGCTGGGGAATCTGCTGGAGAAGATACTGGGGGATAGGATCTATTTACATTTGGAAGAAAATTGGCTTATTAGTGACAGACAACATGGTTTTGTGCAGGGAAGGTCATGTCTTACCAACTTGATAGAATTCTTTGAGGAAGTGACAAAGTTGATAGATGAGGGAAGGGCTGGAGATATCATATACATGAACTTCAGTAAGGTGTTTGATAAGGTTCCCCATGGTAGGCTGATGGAGAAAGTGAAGTCGCATGGGGTTCAGGGTGTACTAGCTAGATGGATAGAGAACTGGCTGGGCAACAGGAGACAGAGAGTTGTAGAGGAAGGGAGTTTCTCAAAATGGAGAACTGTGACCAGTGGTGTTCCACAGGGATCCGTGTCGGGACCACTGTTGTTTGTGATATACATAAATGATCTGGAGGAAGGTATAGATGGTCTGATTAGCAAGTTTGCAGATGACACTAAGATTGGTGGAGTAGCAGATAGTGAAGGGGACTGTCAGAGAATGCAGCAGAATATAGATAGATTGGAGAGTTGGGCAGAGAAATCGCAGATGGAGTTCAATCCAGGCAAATGCGAGCTGATGCATTTTGGAAGATCCAATTCAAGAGCGAACTATATGGTAAATGGGAAAGCCCTGGGAAAACTGGGAGCACAGAGAGATCTGGGTGTTCAGATCCATTGTACCCTGAAGGTGGCAACGCAGGTCGATAGAGTGGTCAAGAAGGCACACGGCATGCTTTCATTCATCGGACGGGGTATTGAGTACAAGAGTTGGCAGGTCATGTTACAGTTGTATAGGAAATTGGTTCGACCACATTTGGAATACTGCGTACAGTTCTGGTCGCCACATTACCAAAAGGATGTGGATGCTTTGGAGAGGGTGCAGAGGAGGTTCACCAGGATGTTGCCTGGTATGGAGGGCGCTAGCTATGAAGAGAGGTTGAGTAGATTAGGATTATTTACATTAGAAAGACAGAGGTTAAGAGGGGACCTGATTGAGGTCTACAAAATCATGAGAGGTATAGACAGCGTGGATAGCAAGAAGCTTTTTCCCAGAGCGGGGGACTCAATTACTAGGGGTCACGATTTCAAGGTGAGAGGGGAAAAGTTTAAGGGAGATATGCGTGGAAAGTTCTTTACGCAGAAGGTGGTGGGTGCCTGGAAAGCGTTGCCAGCAGAGGTGGTAGAGGCGGGCACGATAGCGTCATTTAAGATGTATCTAGACAGATACATGAATGGGCAGGGAGCAGAGGGATACAGATCCTTGGAAAATAGGCGACAGGTTTAGACAGAGGATCTGATCGGTGCAGGCTTGGAGGGCCGAAGGGCCTGTTCCTGTGCTGTAATTTTCTTGTTCTTTGTGACAGAACTACCTACAAGTTGACCATTAAATCTTCAGTCATGTAGGAAAACCCATATGTTGCTAATTCAAAATTGAAAAATCCAAACTTAACATAAATGACATTAACAATAGACATAACTCACATATTCCACATCACATAAGGGATTTTTCTTTGGGATTGTTTGATCATTTTCAGGAATGCTCAGATGATATCCTTCCTTTTAATCTGATTCTTGATTATAATAATTCTTAAAACCATAAAACGTATCAATTGTTTGTTGTATTGAGGATGATAAAGTCTGGGGATGTTGGTTACAATTCTGACATCATTCCTCTTTCTCTGTACATTCCTCTATACTAATCCTGGGGCTTTCCAACAGTTAGTGATGAGGAATGGATCATGAATATGTATCAGCAGAAGAATTAGGTCGCAAGAAAAGGTTTATTACATCATAGTAACAATAACCAGGTTATGTCATAGTGACAGTAACATGAGAAGTAGAAGATATAACTCTCTCCAACTGCCTAGAACTCCCCATGAGTCCCCTAAACAACCTCAAACTTCCTAAATGCTCCCCAAAGCTTGCGTTATATATCAGAGTGGGTGGAGCTTCTTCTTAGGTCCTAACCCTTTCACATCCATTAGCTTAAACAACAATAATGTAATGCTCTTCATTAGTGTGATTACAATTAGATGATTCTTTCACTGGAACAGGCACTTCCTGGGTTAACCTGGATGATTATACACGCTACAAAGTCAAAACTCAGAATAAAATCAAAAACTGCGGATGCTGGTCATCAGAAACAAAAACAGAAATAGCTGGAAAAACTCAGCAGGTCTGGCAGCATCTGTGGAGAGAAAGCAGATTTAATGTTTCTGTTCCAGTGACCCTTCGTCAGAACTTCCTGTTTTTGTTTCTTTCAAAATAAAGAATTCCTGAGACTGTAGGAGCAAGGCTGAGTGTCTGCTATGATATGTAACCATATGTCTAACCTGTTAAAATATCTATTAACCCTGAACCCTCATCCTTTTCTTCCTGTCCTATCTCACTGTACAGGCAGATGGAGAGCTTATCCTTTCTGACAATACTGCAGGGCATTAGCACGGCATAAATTCTACCATCCAGCGGAAAGCACTTAATATCCATCTGCTTCCAGGTCCCAGGGGGAGGACTGGCTATTAAATGGGTCCATTAACAACCTGTCACTTCTCTTAAGTGGCATACTGACCTGTAACTTCAGGTTGCCTTGGGAAACCATCACTATCCAAACACCAGTATCATCATCTACATTTTGCCCAAATGCTCATTAAAACAGTGGTATTTCCTGAGATGACAATTCACAGTTTGAACGTTAAACTAGGAATCTTCACCTGAATGTGACCTTCACAACAATTCTATTCCTTTGCTTCAGCTTTCCTTTACAACCTGTCCCAATCCTGTTCATAAAGTCATTTTGTATAGTTTTCAAAGCACAGTCACATGGAAATGATCAAGGTAGAATTTTCTGGAAGCACAAATCATAGATTCCATGTCCCCTGACTAGCACCTTGATTTCAAAGGTATGCCCATCATTGACACCAGGATCCACAGTCATACTTAATCATCAGCATGAATCAAAATTCAGAACTAGTTCTGAGGAAGGGTCACTAGAACCGAAACAGTAACTCTGTTTTCCCTCCACAAATGCCTGATCTGCTGAGTTTTTCCTGCAATTTCTGACTTTGTCTCTGATATCCAGCATCTGCAGTTCGTTGTCTTTCTTTGTAGCCATGAGCATGAACTGAGGGTAACAAGCTTTGTTATAGCCACTGCCTGAGCAGATTCAGAAATAAATTTGTAGAACTTTAAGCTTTTTCTAACCAGTATGTATCAAACTAAAGAGGGATCACTTCTATTCTTGTCACCTTATTTCGAGTTGAACTCAAATGTCAGAAGTGAAATTTTCACTCTGTGCAACTTTGCCACTTGCTTTTTACATCAAGCAAACTATTCAAAATGCAAGCTGCTGTTGTAGTGACATAGTCACACAATTGTCCAAAGCAGAAGAAGGCCATTCAGCCCACTGCTTTCATACTGAGCAGTTTAACTTAGAGTTGTTCGAAAAAAGAATAGCAGCTTTCTCTGTGTGGGGTGGATTAGAAACTAGGGCTACTCCTCCTCTCAGAATCCATTCCACATACTGTCGCTTATTTTAGCCAGTTGCTGAGATTGCTGGGAGAGATCAGGGATCCAGTGCTTTGCACCACTTGTGTCATTCCTTTTAGTTTTGTTACAGAGGTAGCAACTCTCAGGTAACTACAGATGCTAATTGTTCTGATGTTGGTGGAGTATTTGTGATGGAGCTGTGACAGAGTGAGTGTGGACAATAATATGAGAGATCCAGCAAAGATGAAAAGCTGGAACTTCCCTGAGAAAATTCTAATGTTAATTAGACACCTCACAAACACTATTTAATTAGGCACTTGGAATCCCCTCCATTCTGTGGATATTGTAGTCTTCAGTGCATTTCTTCATACTGCACTTCACAAACACTACAGCTAACACCTACAGTTCGAGCTACTGAAGTAGGAGGGGTTGCTGTTAAATTGTCTGAATCTGTTCTTTGAGGTTATGAAGGTTTGAGTTAGTTTGAAGTAAAGAAATTCACTCTCGTTAATGTGCCATTGCTGAAGGTTACACGTCTAGTTACTCACAATAATGGTTCCTACCAACCACACCAAACATGCAACACTACAGTCTTTCCAAATAATCTGATTGTTTGCTTGGTGACATACCAACAAGGTCATGGAGACAATTTCCTGTTAATAATTGTTGTTTCTTATGAAAGGAAACCAGCTGATTCCATTCCAGCCTCAGTCCTCCTGAACCTAAAACAATTTGATTGAATCGAAAAGTGATTCCTTTTGATCACCTGGATGATCAATGTGGTTGTGAGCATCAAAATGACTGAAAAAGGTACATTTCAGTTACGCGAGGCCAGTGACTATCGATAGGTGTTGTTACAAGGTTGTGGAACCCATGCCAGGATTGAGTAATAAGTCTGAAGATGACATTTTCATGCTGTTATGATGCATTCTGCATTTAGAGATTCTAAAGTAAACCCTGACAACCTGACATTATGAATCACATGGCTTCATTTGGAGAAATGAAAGCATTTTCCATCAGTCTTTGTTCAACAATATTAAAGATAGTTCAATTTGTGATTCATACTAGGTTTGGAATGAATCCTTTCAGGCAGTATTTCATCAAAGGCTTTTTAAGTTTTATGCAGAATATAGCAAAGTCCCTGAAGTATATTTTGTTTTTTTAATTCACTCATGAGACGTGGGCATTTCTGGCATTTATTGCCTGACCCTAGTTGCCCCTTGAGAAGGTGGTGGTGATCTGCTTTCTTGAGCCCTTGCAGTCTGCCTGCTGTGGGTTGACACACAATGCCCTTAGGGAAGGAATTCCAGGATTCTGATCCAGCCACAATGAAGAAACAGTGATATATTTCCAAGTCATGATGGTGAGTGACTTGGAGGGGAACTTGCAGGTGGTGGTGATCCAATGTATCTGCTGCCCTTGTCCTTCTAGATGGAAGTGGTCGTGGGTTTGGAAGGTGCTGTCTGAGGAGCTTTGGTGAATTTCTGCAGTGCATCTTGTAGATAGTACACACTGCTGCTACTGAGTGTCGGTGGTGGAGGGATTAGATGCTTGTGGATGCAGTGCCAATCAAGCGGCTGCTTTGTCCTGGATGGTGTCAAGTTTCTTGAGTGTTGTTGGGGCTGCACTCATCCAGGCAAGTGGGGAATATTCCATCACACTCCTGACTTGTGTCTTGGATGTATTGGACAGGTGTTGGGGTGTTAGGAGGGGAGTCAGGAGGGGAGTGACTCGCTGGAGGATTCTTTGGCTCTGACCTGCTCTTGGTTCTTATCCTATCAATTTGTAGTTCATGTCAGGTTTGAAAAGAATTCTTTCATGCAATGCTTTATCAAATACTTATAAGTCTATATCTATGAAGTTGGTGAGGAGGAGCCATTAAGTGTTAAATGTTAACTCTTTCTCTATCCGTAGATGCTGCCAGATCTGCAGAGTTTCTGCAGCACTTACTGCTTTTTTTCAGATTTACAGCAGCCACAAGTTTTTTTTTGCTTTTATCTGCTTCTCCTAACACTCTTTTGGCTGTTATTTGTTGTGTCACTTTGATACAAATTATTGAGTTTGATCATTAATCCCTTTAGTTTTCCATTTATTGAGGTAGGAATAATGTGTATGGTCACCAGGACTGTAAACGGAAGATATAAGCTGATGTGAAAATACGAATTAGAAACAGGAGCAGACCATTCAGCCTCTTGGGTCTGTTCTTCAGTTGGATAAAACCATGGCTGATCTGATATGAGCCTGAACTCCACTTTCCTGTCCTTCCATTATAATTCTTGATTTCTTTGTTAATCAAGAATCCATTTAATTCAGCCTTGAATAGATTCCATTGCCTTGCCTCCAATGCTGCCTGGGGAAGAGAAATCCACAGATTAACAGCCATCTGAGAGAAAAAAATGTCTTAACTAGACATTTATTGTTAAATATGTCTCCTCATTCTAGAATGTTCCTAAGGGGGAAACATTCCCTCAGCATCCACCCTTCAATTCCCCTTCTACGTCTTACCTTTCATTCTTCTAACTCGAGCCAATCTCTCTAACCTTTCCTCAGGAGTTAACTCCTTCATCCCAGGAAAGTTGTAAGGTTTGGTTTTCCCACTCCTGTGGAATGTGAGGACTACTCCAACCTGTTGCTGCTCTGTCAAATCTTTTCAATTATTCATGTAAAATGGTCCTATGTTTCACGAAATTCCTGTTTTGTGAAGCATGCTCTGAGTAGTTCAGAGATCCTAAGGTTTCTGATCCTGCAGTCCATCTGCAAGATTTTCTGCAAAAATTTTGCATTGAATACGTTAACAAAACCCAGTTTCAACCATTATCAGTCACTAACAGTCCCCAGTAACAGCTATTCACCCTCCTGGCCAGATTGTTATCCACTCCTTTGTCTGTCCCCAACTGTTCTCTCTCTTTAGACTCTATCCCCACATATCATTTACTCCTTACCCCCTCCCCTCACCCTATCTTCTGCATATAAACCGACACTTTCCCAGCTACCATCAGTTCTGAGGAAGGGTTACTCATCCTGAAACATTAACTCTGATTTCTCTCCACAGATGCTTCCAGGCCTGCTGAGCTTTTCCAGCAACTTCTGTTTTTGTTTCTGATTTACAGCATTCTTAGTTCTTTTGGTTTTTATTGAGACCCAGTTTCATGCTACAATTTATGATGTAAAGTGTGTAATTTATGTATCTTACCCTTATTTATAGAGTTTAGATTTTAAACCAGCTCTACACCTTTTTGTTTTGTTACAGAGTTGGCAATACCCAGGTAACTATAAATGCTGAATTGTAGTTATGCCAGTGAAGAGACTGAGGGAGTTGTGATATTGGACGAGGAGCAAATGAAGACAGCCACAGGTGTTGGGGGTTAAAAATCAACTAGACCACTTCCTGAAACCAGAATATGGCTCCTGGAGTGTTAATGGAAGTTCGTTTATGTTGTTGGCTTCAGGATAGAAGTGAGAAAGCATGAGGCCATAAGTTTCGCAGAAGTTATGATGAACAATGTCCCTGGGATTTTTAAGAACAAAAACAAAGTAGCTTTAAAAGCTCAGTAGGTCTGGCAGCATCTGTGAAGGAGAAAACAGACTTAACGTTTCGTGTCTGGTGACCCTTCCACAGAACTCCTCAGAACAGCTCTGAGGAAGGGTCACCAGACCTGAAACCTTAATTCTGTTTTCTCCTTCACAGGTGCTGCCAGGTCTGCTGAGCTTTTCCAGCAACTTTGTTTTCGTTCTTGATTTACAGCATCTTCAGTTCTTTTGGTTTTTATCTAGGATTCTTAAATTTAGTTCAAGAGCTTTTGGGCTGTTCAAGGAGACCTGGCTGGAGTCAGATGCAAGGATAGTCTGTCCTAGAAAAGGAGATTGTTCAGAGTAATTGAGCAACTAAGTCACATCAGCGAAAGAGTGTAGTTTGTGAAAGCTCCAGGAGTGTTTAGTTAGAAGATTATTCAAAGACTGAAGAAGTCTAAGCTTTCAGTTGAGGGGTTAGGGGAAAATGCCTCTCAGTTCACAGGACTGGGACAGAAAAGAAGCAGTTGCAACAAACCTACATATTTGATAAAGGGGGAATTTCATTGGAGTTTTGAGTAACTGTAATATGGTGGTGTTGGGAAGTTTTTGGGATTTTGTTTTTTCAGGTGTTTGTAACCTTTCAAACTGTGTTATGTTCAGACAGTTTTCAATTCTTTTGTGTAATAAACTTCTATTTTATTTTTAGGACCAAATCTGAAGCCTTGCAACACTTTAAGTGTTTATCTTTCAGTGGAAGACTGTTACATTAAATAGATGAAAATGAAATGTGTTCAATCAGTTCAGATTTCTTTCTGAGAGCTGACTTGTCCAAAAGTAATGTCAGCTGAGATCAGAACAATTTGCAATTCCAGTCAGTGTTTCTGGCAGGTCAGGCTTCGTACAGGCAAGGCAGGCTCATACTATGAGCCCTGAGAAACATACTTAGTAATTACTCGGCCTTTACATGAGATGGTATTTGCCATGGAATCCTTCGGAAAGCAGCTGTAAAGTGTCCTGGTGAAACCCTCAACAACAAATCTGCACCACAGGGGTTTGTAAAGACCATTGTGGGACTTCAGATATGTTCAGGATCTGGATGAGCTGCACAGAGCCTTCAAAAGCCCTTTACCCTGCACACTGCTATTAGATTTAGCGAAATCATTCTACCACTCAAATTTCACCAGGAACTTAGGGATCTTTGCAGTTTTTTGTTCAGAGTCAATAATATAATGGGCCTTCTGCCTAATGAAAATAAAACAAAGTGGAAAATATGTAAACGTTGCATCAAAACTGGTGGAGGCATATAAAAATGGAAATAGAAGGAGGATGATATTTGGAATGAATTAAACAACTGTGTTTCAGATAGGTTCTTTGCTTCAGGGGTGTGTGAAGCTAATAGCAGCTGTTTAAGTGTAATCTCTGTACATTTTACAGCAAGGAATCAAAGCAATCCATCTCGTACAGCCACAAGATGTCATTCTGGACGCTTTGCATGTGGTAGATATCCCTTTAGTTCTGTCAAGTGCTAAATGGATTTGTTTTTAATTCCTGAAATGTGTCAGGTATATGTCAATGAAAATTGGATTTTTTTTTGTTTCTGCGTTTCTCTCTGTAATTTGATTGTTGTAATTATTGCTTTCACTCAATTTCATTCCTTGTTCAAGTAATTTTGCTCTAATGCTGGGAATTAAAACAACTTGAATGCAAGTTTTTAATAATTGCACAGGTTGAAGGTTCGAACCATAGCAGAACAGATTCATTCATCTTGGGATTGATCAAAGAAGCTGAACAAATTTAGCGATAAAAGAGCAAGCTTGTATTTATTTAATTCGATATCCTATATTCTATGTACTCCACATTCAAATGATTACTTCTGAGTCTGTTGCCCTGAGTATGATGGGGAGGTGATGGTCTAGCGGTATTATCACCGGTCTGTCAGTCTGGAGATCTAGGCCATATTCTGGGGACCTAGGATCGAACCCTGTCACTGCAGATGTTGGAACTTGAATTCATTTTTAAAAAAAATCTAGAATTAAGAGTCTAATGATGACCATGAAAGCACAGTTGATTGTGAGGAGTAAAAATACCCACCTGGTTCACTAATGTCCTTTGGGGAAGGAAATCTGCCATTCCTACCTGGTCTGGCCTACATGTGACTCCAGACCCACAGCAATGTGATTGATTTAACTGCCCTCTGGGATGGGCAATAATTGCTGTTTGAGCCAGTGATGCCCTCATCCTGTGAATGAGTAAAAAAATTCTAAATAAGAGCAAGGAAATGAATGATTAAGGTAGGTGTTTTTACTGGGGGCAGATCTTGACAAGTCTGTAAGAGAACTCCGTGCTTTTCTTTGAAAAGTAACCTGGGAATGACAATTTCTATTGCATTCTACCATCAATGACCATCAATGACTGGGCCAATATTTATTGTCCATTTGTAGTTGCTCCTGAGAAGGTGCTGGTGAGCTGTCTTCTTGAGCCACTGTAGTCGATGTGCTGTAGGTTGACCCACAATGCTGTTAGGGATGAAACTCCAGGATTTTGACCCAGTGACACTGAAGCAATGGTGATACATTTCCAAGTCAGGATGGTGAGCGGTTTGGAGGGGAACTTGCAGGTGGTGGTATTTCCATATGTCTGCTACCTGTGTCCTTCTAGATGGATGTGGTCATGGGTTTGGAAGGTGCTGTCTGAGGAGCTTTGGTGAATTTCTGCAGTGCATCTTGTAGATAGTACACACTGCTGCTACTGAGCATCGGTGGTGGAGGGAGTGAACGTTTGTGGATGTAGCGCCAATCAAGCGGCTGCTTCGTCCTGGGTGGTGTCCAGCTTCTTGAGTGTTGTTGGACCTGCACTCATCCAGGCAAGTGGGGAGTATTCCATCACACTCCTGACTTGTGCCTTGTAGATTAAGGATGGGCTTGGGAGATTCAGGAGGTGAGTTACTCCCTGCAGGATTCCTAGTCCCTAACCTGCTATTGCAGCCACTGCACTTATATGGCTGGTCCAGCCCAGTTTCTGGCCCCTGGTAACCCCCAGGATGTTGTTAGTGGGGGATTCAGTGATGGTAATGCCATTGAGTGTCAAGGGCCACTGGTTAGATTCTCTCATGTTGGAGATGGTATTTGTGTGGCGTGAATGTTACTTGTCTTTCTCAGCCCAAGCCTGGATATTATTAAGAGATAACCCAGTGTGGAGCTGGATGAACACAGCAGGCCAGGTAGCATCAGAGGAGCAGGAAAGCTGATGTTTCGGGTCGGGACCCTTCTTCAGAAATGGGGTTGGGGAATGGGGGTCTGAAATAAATAGATTGAGGGGGGGAGGCGGATGGAAGGTTGTTACAGGAGCAGATAGGTGGAGAGAAGACAGACAGGTCAAGGAGGCGGGGATGAAGCCAGTAAAGGTGAGTGTAGGTAGGGAGTTGGGATAGGGGTTGGTCAGTGAGCAGAGAGGGGCGGGTAGGTGGCAGAAAAGATGGAAAGGTCAAGGAGGTGGAAACGAGAGGGGCTGGTCTTGGGATGAGGTCAGTGGTGGGGAGATTTTGAAGCTTGTGAAGTCCACATTGAGACCATTGGGCTGCAGGTTTCCCAGGCGGAATATGAGGTGCTGTTCCTCCAGCCTTCAGGTGGCATCGTTGTAGCACTGAATATTATTAAGATCTTTTTGGATTTGGTCATGGATCGCTTTAGCACTTGAGGAGTCACAAATGGTGCTGAAAATTGTGCAATCATCAGCAAATATCCCCGCTTTTGACCTTATGATGGAGGGAAGGTCAGTAATAATGCAGCTAAAGATAGTTCAGCCGAGGACACTACCCTGGAACTGAGATGAGTGACCTCCAACAGCCATGACCATCTTCCTCCTATATATCAGGTATGCCTACAACCAGTGGAGAGTTTGTCCCCTGATACCCATTGATTCCAGTTTTGCTGGGGCTCCTTGATGCCACACCCGGTCAAATGCAAGCTTAATGTCAAGGGCTGTCACTCTCACCTCACCCTCTGGAATTTAGCTCTTTGGTCTGTGCTTGAATCAAATTGTCTGAAGACTGGCATCTATGATGCAAAGGCTTCAGGTGGAGACCTAAATGTGCACAAAGTTTTAATCGTCCTTAAACAATGAAGCCACTATGATACAGTAACCCCTTGGTCACACACTGACTGGTCATCCTAAGTTGTGAATTCAGTCCATTTTGTTTGGCTCAGATCCAATAATTCTGATCATATGGATGGGGCCAATGTCAGATAAACCAGAGTTCCAGAGGGTGGTGAGGGTTGGGGTACTGGGGGCAGGACTGGAGCCCAATCAAAAGCAATCAATCCTATTTACAATAAACCACATCCACATTTAAGAACAGGCCAGAATGTGACTGAAGGGACTGAGATAAAGGACTATGGGAAGGTGATTGGTACTTGAGAGTCGATATAATCTCACAGGGAGGATAAGCCCCATTGTAGGTTGTAGTGATAACAAAGCTGGTTTCCATGGTGTAATTACTACATAACTTTGGTTCTGCTGGTCATACAGGTTCTAGTTTGTTTCCTAGGAAGAGCACTTCAGTAACGCTTTCAATATTCCTCTGCCCCTCAGTGCTTTAATATGACATATATTGTTCATTGGGCTGTCAGATAATCTTAATGTTGCTGTTTGCTGTCAAAATTCCCAGCTCAGCAACGTGAAAATAAACCAGACTGTGATTGCCATGGCAAGCTAAGAAATACTATGCTGCAAGACTATAATTCATCACGGTGTTTGGACGGTGTTCATTAACTGCCTGACCTTCACTCTTGCAGTTTTGATCTTTATCTGAGCCCCTTGATGGGTTCTGGCCATGAAATGCTCTGCCAAGTACCCGCTATCTTGTACAATGTCTGATTCTGCCTTCAGGCGGTGCTAGGAGGGTAGATTGTCATCTAAAAGCAGTTTGTGCTGTTTATTTAAATACAGTGATCGCATAGCGATGGAGCAGGAGCTTTCAGGTGGAAGTGCTGTGTATTCAGGAGCCGTGAGTAAGTGTGTGCAATTATGTGTCATTGTAGTGCCCATCATGCAGAAAGTCTGACTTATAATGGAACAATTACAATGAACTCCACATCTCATTGACTGCACTGGACTGTGCAATTTGGACCAAGGCAAGCTCAGTGACCTCTCAGTGTGACCTCTCAGTGTGATCTCTCAGTGTGAACTCCCATTGTGACCTCTCAGTGTGAGATCTCATTGTGACCTCTCAGTGTGAGCTCTCACTGTGAGCTCTCAGAGTGATGTCTCAGTGTGAGCTCTCAGTGTGAGCTCTCAGCGTGAGCTCTCAGTGTGACGTCTCAGTGTAGCCTCTCAGTGTGAGCTCTCAGAGTGACGTCTCAGTGTGGCCTCTCAGTGTGAGCTCTCAGTGTTACTGGGGTAAGACAGGGAGTCGTCATCCTTTTTCCAGTTCTCAGTTTGTCTAGAGGTTTCTGATTGTTTGACAAGTGGCTGCATGCTCAGCTACACTTATACAATTTGTTAATTTGTAAAACATGGTCAAATTCTAATTTTGTCCAATTATTCACATCATTCACTTACCCTAATAATCTAGACAGGATACAATTATGGGCAAGAACTGTTTGCTGTTATATTGACAGCAGTTGTATTTGTCTCTATGATATGGGATATTGAAACATCACAGTAAAATGGAAGTTACCCTGACAGTGAATACCTGTGTTCATCCAACCCCATGCGTGTTATCTCTATATAGTGAATACCTGTCAGGGGCATTCAGTTCCTGACACTAACACTCTGAGGTCCTTTCAAGTTAACTTGGTCCTTCACCATGGTGTTCATACCAGTACTAATAGAAGCTGAGGATGAGAAGGTGTTGATTAATGTTGCTCCAGAACATTTGCATGTTAACACCAGTCAAGTGAGGGAAATCTCACGCTCTGTTTGTTGAATACTCAAGGCTCGGGAAAGAAAAGCCTGACACTAGGCCATGCGACCAACTAGTTCCTGGAGATGTCGATATGGAAGCTGCAGGTGACAGGAGACGTCCTGTGTCTGGCTCAGCATCAAACTCCAGATGAAGTAGAGCAGGGGTCAGCTGTAGAATGAATCACCATTCCATGCGAGGACTTCCTTATCCCCAGAATATTACCATTTTCACATCAATGTACTTTGTGGTCCTCCAGATGAGCTTGAAACTCTGCTGAAATGAGCAATGAGCCTAAGTTTCAGTGATTGGGATTGCACACTTTCTCAGAACTGGGTTGAGGTTTCTTAAATCGGATTTCTTTAAAGCGTAGCATCTACTTGGGAAGGAGATAACTCTGACTCTTGGATCCTGTTTGAAGGTGGGCATTTTTGAAGATGGCAGCATCTGGCATGACATTGAAAAGGGACATTTGGCTCTCACGTCCCTTTTTTTGTGCAAAACTGTAAGGCAGCATTTTGAAGATAGAGACATTTTGTTTCAGTAATGTTTCAAAAATCTAGTTTGAAATTCTGTTCAGAGATTGGACTCAGTAAGTTCAATTTTTTTGGCTTCAGTTGGGAAAATGGTTGGGATCAGATATGTTCTGCAGCAATGATTAGAAAGAGCAAGTTCTGTGACCTAGATTGGGGGGAAGGCAATGTTGAAGCTGCTCACCTCACCAGCGGGTATATTACATGAGAAGACAGTTTGTTTATTTGAGCTGTGCTCTGTGATCAGATTGCAGTCAGGCATCTACTCGATGGGTTTTGTTATTATGCAAACTGCCTTCAGTGTGAACATTTGCCAACTGTTCAACAGAAGATTTTTAAACCATCTATGTTTGATGGTATCCCCTGCAATTAACTACCTATGAGCAAGACAGGATATAGAATTCAAGGAAAATTTTTGCAGGTTTGTAGCACCCTTGGGACTGACAGGGAAATAAAAAGCCAGGGGCATTAGAGAAGATGAGCAAGCTGGGATAAACACTCAGCTCTGTGTAAGTTCCAGCCTAATGCAGATCACTGGGTCTTTACAGGGTAATGGTAGAAAGGATCATGGTGTAAAGCTGGGGAAATGGAGTGCAAGTACAAGGTCGGGCATGGCCTGATGGAATGCTTGAACATTCTCAAGAGGCTGAATGGCCTCTTTGTTTTGCTACCTAAACACAGATGTGCAACGTTGTACTGAGACTGTGCCATTAAAGTGATTTCTAAAGTTCTATTAGGAGATGCAGACATTGATCACTGACATTTGTCACTTCATTGTCTTTGAACTGAGAGGCTTGCTTTGCCACTACAAAGGGCAGTTAAGAGTCAATGACGTTGCTGTGGGTCTGGAGTCACATGTAGGCCAGACCGTGTAAGAATGACGTGAATCAGAAGGCTTCTTTTTTACATCAATCAGTGAGAGTTTCAAAGCCATCACCACTGATAACTGCCTTCAATTCCATTCTATTAAATAAATATAAAGCCTGCTAGCTGCTTTAGTCAGATTTGAAAATACATTGTGGGCCATTAGAGTGGGCGTTTGCATTTACTAACCCAGTAACAATTCCATGAACTCCCTGTTACACCGTTCCAGGAAATGAGGACAAGGAGAAGGAATATCTCTTATACTTCCAGCAATTTAAACTTTTTATTTATTCATTTGGTCGTGGCAGAGACACCAGACCAAACAGGCACCCAGCTAAAATGTAAGCAAAGCAGTACTGAATCCCAAGGACAAAGTGTCATAGTGATTCTTAATTAACTTGTTCATACACGGTCATTGTTCACTGAAGGTGTTGTTTGACCTGACTGGAGATTACAGGTGTTTGAGACATTATGGTTTGCAGATCTTTGTTGTGATCATCTTCCTCCAGCTTTGAGTCTCTGAACTCTCCTTTCTCTCCCTTGTACTCATTTCCTGCTGTATCCTAGGTATAGTTTCCCATATTATTCCTACATTCTCCCTGGCTTTGAGCAATCTTTCTGAATTGTGCTTTGCCTGTGTTACTTCTAAATCACTTGCAGATCTTGTTCATTTTCACAATAAATGCATACAAAAATCACTTTCAATTTTAAGCAAACCATTTGGTAAACACCTGGAATAAAGTCAGGTCCCTGACATAGTGCAGTGAACATATTCAAATCAAAGCATTATAGGCTCACATGATATTTCTGTTACTGTAAGAGAATGATGAATGAATCTCTTTTCTGTGAGTTAGTTGTGTAATAATCTTGCTTAAAAATATTGAAGGTTGATGATGAGCTATTGAAAATCTAACATAAAAACAGAAGTTGCTGGAGATCTGGCAGCACGTGCCGAGAGAGAATCAAAGTTAAGTAATTGAGTCCAGTATGACCCTTTTGATGAAGTGTCAAGCGGGTTGCTTTGTCCTAGATGGTGTCAAGCTTCTTGAGTGTTGTTGGAGCTGCAGCCATCCAGGCAAGTGAGGAATATTCCATCACACTCCTGACTTCTGCCTTGTAGATGGTGGACAGGCTTTGGGGAGTCAGGAAGTGAGTTACTTGCTGCAGGATTCCTAGCCTCCGACCTGCTCTTGTAGTCACAGTATTTATTTGACTAATTCAGTTCGGTTCTGGTCAATGGTAACCTGCAGGGTGGTGTGAAGGTTGGATTCTGCCTTGTTGGAGATTCTCTCACATGAATCTTATTTGTTATCAGAGCAAGCCTAGATATTGTCCCGGTCTTTCTGCATTTAAACATGGGCTGCTTCAGTATTTGAGGAATTCCGAATGGTGCTGAACATTGTGCAATTATCAGCTGGCACCCCCACTTTTGAGGAAAGGTCATTGATGAAGCAGCTGAAGGTGGTTGGGCCCAGGACATTAACCTGAGGAACTCCTGCAGAGATATCCTGGCTCAGTGATTACAGCGTGATATTTATGTTTTTGATTTTCATTCTACGTTCTTACGTACTTTAGATACACTGCTGAAAATGAAATGGTATCACATAACCCTTAACAAGTTAATATGGCTTTCCCATTCATGTTAAACAGCTCTGTTTATGTAGGTGGAAAAAGAATGTTGTCCAAACTTTTGAAATTTGCCTGTAAATATTGGCAACAATAATATGCAAGCCCCGTCTCCAATGAAGCATCACAATGTTATATCACAGAAAGAGAGGATTGACCTGGGGAAGGCAGAGAGCAGTCAGCCATAACATCACATAACACCACGACCTGGTTATTGAGTGGTGGAGAGATATGCCAGTGGTGGACCTGGGAGAGAACAACACTTAAAAGTGATCATGGGAATTGTGTCTAAGTATGGAACGTAATTACTGCTTTGTTTTTGGTTTGTGGGGCACTGGGCGTATTGAAGTGGGAAGCTGTAAATGAAAGAAGTTTGAAGATTCACCGTTTATGGCAACTGTTCAGGAAACTATTCAGAAAGATCAAACGTGAACCTACTGAAACATGAAATTGATCAGAAAGATAATAAATTTGTCACAACTGTGACAGGAGCAACATGCTAATAATAAACGCCCATGACTCATCCACTTACACCATTAGTGTAAATATTTTGATTCAATTATGAAAATGACCATTGCTCCTTTTTAGCATTACTATCAAAATAAAAGAAACATTCACCTGGCTACTTTAATAAACTCAAAATGACCGATTTAATACAAACAAAACTTATTCTTGTTTAAGACCTATGCTGTAATCCTGAATCCAAACTACATCCCCTTCATCCCACATACAGACACACTCACAACACAAAAACATATCCTTGCAGAAGTTGATATTTTTAAAAAAGGCATCAAGGTTTAAAAAAAGTCAGTGCCTAGAAAAATCGAACGAAAAGAGGATTTCAGGAGCAATTTTCATCTTCAGATCTGTATTTGTTACTGGTCTGTACATCTGAACTCTTAGACAAGAATTAGCATAGGAGCCACAAGTCCTCTCAAAGTCAGGTTTTATCTCCAGTGAGTAAAACAATGAGCCCCTTCTCTTACCTCCCTGAAAGCTTTGCTTAGCTGCTTCTCCAAAGTCATTGATTTTCAGCAAAAAGCAAATGGCTTACAGCACACATTAAACTATCCATTTCAGTTTCTAAAAAATCATAGGGGTAACCCCTTCAAACCAGAGAATGTCCACATAGTGCAAATTCTTCCAGTATTTCCCAGATATTCCTGAAATATGAACATGCAACTCCCAACAAATACAACTGTTGACAGTGACAAGTATTTTCACTAAGAAGGTGTATACTACATATTTTTATCTCGATCAGCCCCACAACAACACTTGCAGCTAATTATATACCATTGTGAATCTTCATTCTTCACGGTCGTTGCTAGAAAAGGATACATTTCATTTGTAGACACACAAGTGAAAATTCTGATTAAACTTTCCTGTACACTAGAAGCATTCTTGGAAGATTGAAATGATGAGACATTTTTGTAATACTGCCCGACATTTTGTATGAGTTGATTGGAAGCTGTGAACACTGAGAAATTTATTTGTTTGGGCATATATTGGCGGCCTACTTTCTGTTGACGTGGTTTTGTGCTACAGTGGGGAGGGTCCCTGCCTCAGAGAGAGGCTCTACTTTTGAGTCCCATCCAGGACTAATGACCAAGGAAGGTGAGTTCGTAATGTGGATAAACAGGTGAAGTATAAAATTGTGATTCCTTCTGGCACAACTTCAACAGAGGATAATAGTGGGAGAGTTTTTTTTATTCACGCACAAGAAGTGGGTATCACTGGCTGGCCAGTATTTATTACCCATCCCTAATGCCCTTGAGGAGCTGCCTTCTTGAATCACTGCAGTCTATGTCCTGTAGATAGACCCACAATGCCCTTAGTGAGGGAGTTCTGGATTTGACCCAGTGATAGTGAAAGAACATAATATAATTCCAAGTTAGGATGGTGAGGGGCTTGGAGGGGAACTTGGAGGTGGTGGTGTTCCCATATATCTGCTGCCCTTGTCCTTCAAGATGGAAGTGGTCATGGGTTTGCAAGGTGCTGCCTAAGGATTTCTAGTGCATTCCTGCAGTGCATCTCGTCGATAGCACACACTGCTGTGACTGAGCATTGGCAGAGGAGAAAGTGAATATTGTGGATGAGGTGCCAAGCAAGCAGGCTGCTTTTTCCTGCGTGGTGTTCAGCTTTGAATGTTGTTTAAGCTGCACCCATCCAGGCATGTGTAACTCCTGACTTATGCCTTGGACATGGTGGACAGGCTTTGGGGAGCCAGGACAGGAGTGACTTGCCACAGTATTCCTAGCCTCTGACTTGCTCTTGTAGTCACTGTGTCTATGTGGAGTGTCCAGTTGAGTTTCTGGTCAAAGGTGACCCTCAGGATGTTGACAGTGGAATATTCAGTGATGGTAACACCAACGCATTTCAAGGGTCAATGGTTAGATTGTCTCTTATTGGAGATGTTCATTGCCTGGCATTCTTAAAAATTCAATAATGGGGCAATGGCATCACTGTCTAGGCAGCATTTATTGCCCATTCCTAATTGCCCAGAGGCCAGTTAAATGTTAACCACATTGCTATGGGTCTGGAGTCACATGTAGGCCAGGTCAGGTAAGGATAGCAATTTCCTGTCCTAAAGGGCATTAGTGACCCAGATGGGTTTTTCTCTGACAATAGATTCATGGACATCATTAGACTCCAGATTTTTTTTATTGAATTCAAATTCCACCATCTGCTGTGTGGGAATCAAACCTGAGTCCCCAGAACATTGTTTGGCTCTTGGGATTAACAGTCCAGTGATAATACCACTAGACCATTGCCTCCCCTTGTGTGGCATGAATGTTACTTGCCATTTGTCAGCCCAAGCCTGGATATTGTCCAGCTCTTGTTGCATTTGAACACGGAGTGCTTCAGTATCTGAGGAGTCACGAATGGTGCTGAACATTATGCAATCATCAGCGAACATCCCCACTTCTGACTTTATGATGGAGGGAAGGTCATTGATGAAGCAGCTGTAGATGGGCCGAGGGCCGAGGACACTACCCTGAGGAACTCCTGCAGAGATTTCCAGGAGCTGAGATGATTGACTTCCAACAAACATGACCATCTTCCTATGTGGCAGGTGTCCAACCAGTGGACAGCTTGCCCCCGGATCCGCATTGAGTCCAGTTTTTTTAGGGCTCCTTGATGACACACTCATTTGAATGCAGCCTTGATGTCAAGGACTGTCGCTCTCAACTCACCTCTGGAATTCAGCTCTTTTGTCCATGTTTGGACAAGGCTATAATGAAGTCCAGAGCTGGGTGGCCCTGGCGAAACCCAAACTGGGCGTCACTGAGCAGGTGATTGCTGAGCAGGTGCTGCTTGATAGCACTGTTACTGACACCTTCCATCACTTTACTGATGATCGAGAGGAGACTGGTGGGCAGTAATTAGCCAGGTTAGGTTTGTTTTGCATTTTATGTACAAGACATTTCTGGGCAATTTTCCACATTGGTGGGTAGATGTCAGTGTTGTATTGAAACAGCTTGGCTAGGGGAGCTATGGTTACTGTTACTGACACTATCATGGACAGATACATCTGCAACAGGCAGATTGGTAAGGATGAGGTCAAGTATGTTTTTCCCTCTTGTTGGTTTCTTCACCACCTGCTGCAGACCCAGTCTAGCAGCTATGTCCTTTAGGACCCAACCAGTTTGATCAGCAGTACTGCTGCTGAGCCACTCTTGGTGATGGACATTGAAATCCCCCACCCAGAGTACATATTGTGCCCTTGCCATCCTCAGTGCTTTCTCTAAGTATTGTTCAACACGGAGGAGAACTGATTCATCAGCTGAGGGAGGACAGTACGTGGTAATCAGCAGGAAGTATCCTTGTCATGTTTATTCTGAAGCCATGAGCCTTCATGGGATCAGAAGTCAATGTTGAGGACTCCCTGGAAACTCCCTCCCAACTGTATACCACTGTGTTGTCACCATTGATGGGATTGTACTATAGGCCCCCCACTAGTAAGAGGGAAATTCAGAAACAAATATGTGGGGAGATCTCAGATATATGTAAGCATGTCAAGATTGTAATAATGGGGGATTTTAATTTTCCAAACATTGACTGTGGCTACCATGTTGTTAAAGGTTTGGATGGTGAAGAATTTGTCAAATGTGCTCAAGGAAATTTTCTTGATCAATTTGTGGATGATCCTTCTGGAGAAGGAGCAAAACTAGACCTTCTTTTGGGCAATAAGGCAGGGCAGGTGACTGAAGTAAAAATGGGGGAATATGTTGAGTTTAGCAATGATAATTCTATTAGTTTCAAAGTGGTTATAGAAAAGGATAAGCCTTCCAGAAAAGTTAAAGGTTTTAATTGGAATAAGGCAAATTTTAGTGGTAGGAGACAGGAACTTTCAAAAGTTGATTGGGGTAGACTGTTTGCAGGTAAAAGGACATCTGACAAGTGGAAGACATTCAAGAGTGTGATGATGAGAGTTCAAAGGCATTATGTTCCTGTTAGAGTGAAGTGTACGACTGGTACGATTAAGGAACAATGGATGAATAAAGATATTGAAGTTCTAGTCAAGAATAAAAGAGAATCTTATTTTAGATACAGACAACATGGTTCAATTGAATCTCTTAATCGATTTAAAGAGCATAGGTACATTCTTAAGGGAGAAATCAGAAAGGCAAAGAGGGGATGTGAGATAGCTTTGGCAGATAAGATTAAGGATAACGCAAAGAGATTCTATAAATACTTTAACAGCAAGAAGTTAACTAGAGAGAGAATAGGCCCTCTTAAAGATCAAGGACATCGTCTTTGTGTTGAATCCCCGGAGATGGGAGAGTTACTGAATGAATATTTTGCATCGTTTTTTACTGTGGAGAAAGAAATAGAGTCAAGAGAATGCAGAGAAATAAACTTTGATGTTTTAAATCCAGTTCACATTGCAGAGGAAGTTCGGGAGGTCTCAGAGAATAAAAAGGTGAATAAATCTCCGGGACCTGATCTATTGGTAGGGGAGTCTAGGACCTGAGGGCACAGCCTTAGAGTAAAGGGAAGACCTTTTAGAACGGAGATAAGGAGAACCTTCTTCAGCCAGAGAGTGGTGAATCTATGGAATTCACTGCCACAGAAGACCGTGGAGGCCAGGTCATTGAGTACATTTAAGACTGAGAGATAGGTTCTTGATTATCAAGGGGTTCAAGGGTTACGGGGAGAAAGCAGGAGACTGGGGTTGAGGAACTTATCAGCCATGGTTGAATGGCAGAGCAGGCTCAATGGGCTGAATGGCCTAATTTCTGCTTCTATGTCTTATGGTCTTAATAATGTATCCCACAACTTTAGGGAAACTAAGGGAGGAAATTACGAGACCTCTAGCAGAAGAATTTGCATCATCTATAACTATGGGTGAGGTTCCTGGTGACTGGAGGGTGGCTAATGTTGTACCTTTGTTTACGAAAGGTTGTACGGAGAAACCAGGGAACTATAGACCTGTGAGTGTGACTTCGGTTGTGGGTAAATTGTTGGAAGTGACTAGAAAAGATAGCATTTATGGACATTTAGAGAGGCAAAAATTGATTAGGGATAGTCAGCACGGTTTTGTGCGAGGCAAATCATGTCTTACAAACTTGGTTGAGCTTTTTTGAGGACATTATCAAAAAGACTGATGATGGCAGAGCAGTAGACATTGTTTATTTGGATTTTAGTTAAGCCTTTGACAAGGTTCTGCACAGCAGACTAATTAGTAAAGTTAGGTCACATGGGATTCAGGGTGAGCTTACCAACTGGATACAAAATTGGCTTAATGGCAGGAGACAGAGTGATGGTGGAGGGTTATTTTTTGGACTGGAGGCCTGTGATCAGTGGTGTGCCATAGGGATCAGTTCCAGATCCTCTTTTGTTTGTCATTTATATAAATGGTTTGGATGAGAATATAGAAGGCATGGTTAGTAAGTTTGTGGATGACACCAAAATTGGTGGCACTGTAGGCAGTGAAGAAGGTTTTCTAAGATTACAAAGGGATCTTGATCAAATGGGTCAATGGGCTGAAAAATGGCAGATGGAGTTCAATGTGGACAAATGCGAGGTATTGCGTTTTGGTACAATAAACAAGGATAGGGCTTATACAGTTAATGGTACGGCCTTGGGTAGTGTTGTAGAACAGAGGGGTCTAGGTACGCAGGTACATAATTCTTTGAAGTTTGTATCACATATAGACAGGGTTGTTAAAAAGGCGTTTGGCTTGCTTGCCTTCATTGCTCAGTCCTTTGAGTATAGGAGTCGGGACGTTATGTTGAGGTTGTACACAACATTGGTGAGGCTTCTTCTGGAATACTGTGTCCCGTTCTGGTTGCACAGATTTAGGAACAATATTATCAAGCTGGACAGGGTTCAGAAGAGATTTACCTGGATGTTGCTGGGTATGGAAAGTTTGAGTTGTAAAGAAAGGCTGGATAGGCTGGGACTTTTTTCACTGGAGTGTAGGAGGTTGACAGGTGACCTGATAGAAGCTTTTAAAATAACAAGAGGTATAGATAGAGTTAATGTTAGTTGTCTTTTCCCTAGGATGGGGAATTTCAAGACTAGAGGATATATTTTTAAGGTGTCAGGAGAGAGATTTAAAAAATACATCAGAGTCAATTATTTTACACAGAGGGTGGTTCATGTGTAGAACGAACTTCCTGAAGGAGTGGTGGACGCCGGTACCATCACAATGTTTAAAAGACATTTGGATGGATATATGAATAGGAAAGGTTTGGAGGAATATGGGCCAGGAGCCGGCAGGTGTGACTAGTTTAGTTTGGAATTATGTTCAGCGTGGACTGGTTGGACCGAATGGGTCTGTTTCTGTGCTGTATGACTGAATGACTCTGCTGGGTCTGTCCTTCTGTTGGTACAGGACATGTCAAGGGATGGTGATGGTGGTATCTGGGACATTGTCTGTCAGTTATGATTCCGTGAGTATGACTATCTCAGGCTGTTGCTTGACTAATCTGTAAAACAGCTTTCTCAATATTGGCATTAACCCCCAAATGTTAGTGAGGAGGACTTTGCAGGGTCGACAGGGCTGTTTCTGCCGTTGTCTTTTCAGGTGTCTGGGTCGATGCCAGGTGGTCCATCTGGTTTCATTGTTGAATCCTTGTAGCAATTGGTACAACTGAATGGCTGGCTAGGGCCCTCACAGAGGTCAAATAGTGTCAACCACATTGCTGTGGGTCTGGAGTCACACGTAGGTCAGACCAGGTGAGGATAGAAAGGCATCAGTGAACCAGATACGTTTTTCCCAAAAATTGTTTCATGATCATCAGAAAGTTCTTAATTCCAGATTTTTATTTGAGTCACACCATCTGCTGTGGTTGGATTTGAACCCAGGTTTCTGAATTAACAGTCTAGTGATAATATCAATAGGCCATTGCCAAATGATGGGAAGAAATAGAGCCATCTGCCATTACTAAATATAGGTTCACACTGCACCACGTACAGGAAAAGCAACTTGGGGGATTCCCTGTTATTCCATAACAGAGACAACCATCACTCAGAAACATAGAAAATAACAGCTGGAGTAGGCCATTTGGTCCTTCAAGTCTGCTTACTATTCAATATGATTATGGCTGATCATCCAACTCAATATCCTGCTCCCACTTTTTCCCCATACCCTTTGTCATTTTTGCCCCCAGAGCTATATCAAACTCCTTCTTGAAATCTTCCAACATTTTGACCTCAACCATGTTCTGTGGTAGAGAATTCCACAGGCTGACCACCCTCTGGGTGAGGACATTTCTCCTTATCTTAGTCCTACAGAGTCCACCACTTTTCTTACTAGTCCACCAGTTCGCAGAACCAGTAAAATATTCAGAAACTAGCACATTTGCAAAAGCTGTTTGGGAAAGCAATTTCTGGTTGATTTCCCAAATCACACTCCCTAGCTGCATCTCTGATTTCAGAAGCTATCTAAATGCATAACCTGTTTCCCTTCTGTCCTGACACTAGTGGGTTCTGTGTTTGTCACATTGAGTGTGGAGAGAACTAATTTGGGAGACCAGGAAACCCAATCCACTAAACCTAATTGCTCACACAGACAGCGATTTGTATAGACAGCATTGTATTCACTCCCCCATGTGCTTTGTTATATCTAGCCCTTAACATAAAGTGCTCCAAGATATTCTGTTAGGAACATAATAGAATCGTGAGCTTCTCTAAACTATTATAAACTTATTAATGGTCTGGAATGTGTAGAGGCATCAGTTGTGTGCCGTAGGGAGGATTTACTTTACCTGAGAGTGTGTATGTGGAGAGATGGACATGCTAATATTTTCACGTATTACATGTGATTCTTATTTCTCAGCTTGCATTTCTATATATGGAGGGTAAGCACATCCCTGAGATTTGTATTTGCGTGATGGGAGAAGAGAGATAAGGATTGATTGAGCTGAAGAGTGTGCAACTATATTCAGGGGAGATTTGTACTCACAGGAAAATGATAGGTTTCCTAATCTGATATGATAGGAAAGCTGGAGAATCACCAAAAGAGAGAATCCTATTGCGAAAGGATGAAGATGGCCAGAAGGAGGAATTCATCATCTCTGGGTCAAGTGCTGGAACCCCCTACATCTCACCATTTGGGGCACATTTTCACTTCAAAAACAGGCTTTGTGATTGGGCATTAAGTTCCGTGCCTGGGCCACGTCTGGAAAACTAACTCACACAAGCCATTAAAGTCACACTCTCCTGAGCAAGCCAGATGGGAATGATCAGTCCCAAGATACCTATTTGAGGAAAAGCAGGGAAATATTCACACAATAGATAATCTGCTTATTTATCTCATTTCTGTTAATGGGACCTTGCTGTACATGGTTTGGCCAGTGCATGACCTCTCATTGTTACAGTGGCAATATTTCACAAACAGACCCTGTGCCTGACTTTGGAACAATCTCAGACTGTGGAAGAAACTGGACATCTGCATTTTTGTTTCTTTAACCCATTGATACTCGGCTGTTAGTGTTACATCGGTGTGACAAACTATAAATGAATTTGCAACAGCTCCTGGCATTGCTGTTTGTTGTGTACCCTGTCAACCACAGCAATGACAAAAAACAGTAAGCAGCCAATGAAAGGTTGCGGAGCTGAAGCGTTGTTTCTGATTGGCCTGTTCAGGCTCATGTGGTGTTAATGATGTGCTCCATATGGTTTCTAGATGCCATGCTGGCAAGACTGACATAAATGTTACTTGCCACTTGTCAGGTGCTGAACATTGTACATCCATCAGTGAACATCTGCACTTCTGGCCTTATGATGGAGGGAAGCAGCTTTGATGAAGCAGCTGAAGATGGTTGGCCCTAGGACACTCCCCTGAGGAACTCCTGCAGAGATGTCCTGGAGCTGAGATGACTGACCTCCAACAACCGCAACCATCTTCCAATATCCAACTCCAACTAGTGGACAGTTTGCCCCGGTACCCATTGATTCCAGTTTTGCCAGCGCTCCTTGATGCCACACTCGGTCAAATGTGACCAGTTGATGAATTGAATAGTGAATGGAGCAGTCTGAAGAGTCCTTGCAGCAGGTTTGAAAACCAGTTAGTTATGAGCGCAGTCCCATCTTCCAGGATTTGATTGTTTCTTCCTCTCTCCAAATGTTATTGCACTGAAATGTCTTTGATACAATTCAATTCGGTAGCATGCTGCTGCGTTTTACAATTTGTCTCAGAGAATGCCCAGGGACTTGCTATAATTTATCATTGCAATCCACTGTGTAGCATTCTGTGCTATTTATTTCTCTGCCTCAGTACCGCACTTTCCCTCTCATGGTCACCTCTTACATTTCGAAGATCCTTATTAAGGCTGAGATAGAGATAGTAGGAACTGCAGATACTGAGAATCTGAGATAACAAGGTGTAGAGCTGGATGAACACAGCAGGCCAAGCAACATCAGAGGAGCAGGAAGGCTGACGTTTCGGGGC
>JAHRHZ010000071.1:27164148-27183924 GCA_024137785.1 Ginglymostoma cirratum | reverse complement strand
GAAACGTCAGCCTTCCTGCTCCTCTGATGCTGGTTGGCCTGCTGTGTTCATCCAGCTCTACGCCTTGTTATCTAAGACTGAGATAGGTTTTGTTTTGTCAGTTGAACCTGTCACTGGGAAGGTGTTGTGAAGGGGAGTTCTGCCCCAGCACAGACTGGTCATTACTCAGAGGCTTTGCGGAACTTTCCTAATCTCTCAGACTCATTCTGCTGGAAGACTGCGGATGCAGCCTGTAATCAAAACTAGGGTGGAAAGAAAATTAACCAGCGAACTGCAAAATTAAACATAACACATCATTTAAATATTAATAGCGAGCTTGATTTAAGTGAAATATTTTGAGTAGCAGGGTCCTGTACGTTCTGTCCCCCTTAAACAGGAACTTTGTCTGATTTCTCTTCCCTGTCTGTGGGAGATCTCAAGCCTGATCTCACTGTTGTGTCACTATCACTCGATCTCCATTCACACCATCTGACGGTCCACTGCGAGCCCCACATGTCGTCCCAGACACACACTTCCTACCTGAAGCAAAACAGTGCACTGTTTAACAGTAAGGTTTTCAACAGTGCTTGACCCAGCTGCATTGTACATTTCCATGGTAAAGATCTTTAGTTCACTGTGGCCTATGTTGATTCATTGATAATTTCAGCCATTTCATTGTTCAGTTTTGAAGAAATTACTTTCATTCTGACGACAAAATAAAACAAACTGTGGATGCTGGAAATCTGAAACAAAACCGGACATTGATGAAGAAACTCAGCAGGTCTGGCAGCGTCCAAGGAGAGAAAGCAGAGCTAACGTTTCAGGTCTGGTGACCCTTCTCTATTCTGTCTCTGGGCAGAGCTTTGTAGTGCTTCATCAATCAGCAATATTTCTCTGTTCATGTATCAGAGTGACTGAAAATCTGAACAGAGATGTGAGTCTGGGTCTTTTAGCAGAGGAAACCTTTCTCTTTCTTAAATGAGAAGCTTGGGTGAGGCATCAAGACCCTGGGAGTCGTCAGTCTGACACATGAGCCACTAAAACCTCCCTTCTTGGTGCATCAAGCTGTTTGAAAGGCAAAATGTATGTTGGTATTCATTTCCAATGGGATATGGGTTCAGGTGAAAAGATCTCTTGCTCCAGTTCTACCATGCCAAGATTGAGAGTGATTTGTTTGAAATGTATAAAATAGTTTCAGGACCTGACAGAGTGGATCCAGATAGGATGTTTCACTTTTGACTGGTGGGTCTAGAACCAGGGGGACAATGTCAGGATAAAGGGCAGGTCATTTAAGACTGAGGTGAGGAGGAATTTCTGCACTCAGAAGGTGATGTATCTTTGGAAATCTCTGAACTCAATAAAAGTCATTCCCTGAGGACCACAGTTAACAACAACAGAGAGATGGTTAGGAGTCTTTTGTTATTGCATGATGATGTCACATGACAAATCTGAAGCATAATAAACAAAGGTCAAATGTCAAGAGATTTCAGAATTTAACCTTCCCAGGTTGAGGAGCAATGAATATATTAATACTGACCATGAGTCAGGTCACAAAGGAAGTCAGTGCTACTCAGAGCAGCTGGAGGGAATAGCTTCCCCACATCAGCGGGTGTTCTGAGAGGCTGTATTCCACTGCAATGAGGCCAAGGAAACCTGGCTTTCTTCACTGTGGCTCTCCTGTGTCTTCTGAGCTGAATCATTGGGTGGGGAACAGACTGGCATCTGATGTGATACACTGAAGTGAACAATACATCAGCAAAAACTGCAGTTGGTCCAATGACTGCAATTGCTCTGGTCTTACTGGGGTTTGTTTACTACTGAGCTGGTAAAGTGGGTGTCATCAGCAATATAACCCAACTGATTGCATTAAGCAGCTGAGTTCCTCTGCCTGGACGATGAGGTGAACACCGACCCTGTCACATTTAAACCAAAGGCACTCCATAACTAGACAAAGTAACTTAATCAGGGATTAACTAACTTATTAAGGTTTTGGGAGGCTTCGGTGAGAGGAGGCTGTGGTGAGGATCAGATAAGGTTTTTTTTTGATTTCCATTGTTCCTAGCTATTACAGCAGTGGGGATGGAGGCTAGAGCAGTTGTATGCCCCTCTTGGAGGATGTGAGAGGTAAGGGCCACCCAGTCTCCCTGCTGACTTCACCTGCGAGAAGTGCACCCAGTTTCAGCTCCTCACAGCCCACGTCCAGGGATCCCCTGTGGCTGTTCCCCTCAATCATAAGTATATCGCTTTGGATACTGTTGGGGGAGACGACCTACCAGGGAAAAGCCATAGCGGCCAGGTCTCTGGCACTGAGCCTAGCTGTGTGGATCAGAAGGGAATGGGGAAGAATAGGAGAGCAATAGAGATAGGAGATTCAATGGTTAGGGGAACAGACAGGACAATCTGTGGTACTGAGCGAGAATCCTGGATGGTATATTGCCAGGGTGCCAGGGTCAGGGATGTCTCGGATAGAGTCTACAGGATTCTTAAGGGGGGGTGGGAGCAGCCAGAAGCTGTGGAACACATCAATACCAATGACATAGCTAGGAAAAGAGATGAGATCCTGAAAAGTGAGTATAGGGAGCTAGGAAAGAAGCTAAAAAGCAGGACCTCGAGGGTAGTAATCTCTGGATTGCTACCTGTGCCATGCGCTAGTGAGGGCAAGATTAGGAAGAGACGACAGATGAATGTGTGGCTGAAGAGTTGGTGCAGGGGACAGGGTTTCAGATTTGTGGGCAATTGGAATCCCTTCTGGGGAAGATATGACCTATACAAAAGAGAAGGGTTACACCTGAACTTGAGAGGGACCAGTATCCATGTGGACAGGTTTGCTAGAGCAGCTGGGGAGGCTTTAAACTAGATTGGCAGGGTGATGGGAACCAGAGCATTAGGTCAGAAGATGGGTGTGTTGTTGTAAAGTTAGATGCAATGAGTGGAGAAACTGTGAGAAGGACAGACAAAAGTGGCAGGAGGATGGGAGTCCATGCAGAAAGGCACAAGGAAGTAATGCAGAGACCAGAGCAAAAGTTAGAAAAGAGAAAAGCAAAGTTGGAGGACAGAATCAAATGCAAAAGACAAAAAGATTACTAGGTTCTAATGGGACAATAAGTATAAGGGTACTTTATCTGAATGCCCAAAGTAGTTGAAAGAAAGTTGATGAACTTGTTGTGCAAATCTGTATGAAGGGGTATAATTTGGTAGCCATTACAGAAACGTGGTTGCAGGGTGGTGATGACTAGGAACTAAATATCCAAGGGTTTCAGGTAATTCAGAAGTATAGGCAGGAAGGTAAGGGAGGTGGGGTCACGCCCTTAATTAAGGATGAGATCAGGGTGATAGCGAGAAATGATATTGGATCTAATGAGCAAAATGTTGAATCCATTTGGGTGGAGATAAGGAATAGTAAGGGAAAAACGTCACTGGTGGGAGTAGTCGATAGGCCACCCAGTAATAATGCTACAGTGGCACAGGCAATAAATCAAGAAATATCTGACATATGTAAGAATGGAAAGTGTAGTCATGGGGGACTTTAACTTGCACATTGATTGAGCGAATCAAGTTGGTAGAGGCAGTATTAAAGAGGAGTTCATAGAACTCACCCGTGATAACTTTCTTGTACCGCATGTTACCGAACTTACAGGGGACCGTGCAATCTTAGACCTAGTCCTGTGTAATGAGACAGGTAAAATTTAGTGATCTCGTAGTTAGGGATCCTCTCGGAAAGAGTGATCACAGATTGATCGAATTTCGGATACAAATGGAGGGTGAAATAGTATCATCTAAAAGCAGGGTTTTATGCTTAAACAAGGAAGACCCACAATGGGATGATGAAGGAGTTGGCTAAGCCAGACTGGGAACACAAGCTGTATGGTGGAACAGTTCAGGAACAGTGGAAGACTTTTAAAGAGATTTTTCACAGTGCTCAAAAAAAGTATATTCTGGTCAAAAACAAGGATAGCAAGGGTAAAAACAGCCAGCCTTGGGTAACTAAGGAAATAAAGGAAGGCATCCAATTAAAAGCTCAGGCTTACAAAGTCACCATGAGTAGTGGGAAACAGGAAGACTGGGAAAACTTAAAAAAAAACAAAGACCCATGAGGCAAGCAATAAGAAAGGAAAGATTGATTATGAATGCAAACTAGCACAGAATATAAAAACAGATAGGAAAAGGGTGACTAAAGTGGATGTAGGTTTCTTGGAGGATGAGAAGGGGGAATTAATATTGGGTAATGCTGAAATGGCTGAGGCCTTGAATGACTGTTTTGTGTCAGTCTTCACACTGGAAGCTGTGTCTAACATGCCAAAGAATGATGTTAAGGGTATGATGGGAGGTTCAGGACCTCGATTCAATTGTTATCACTAAAGGGGTAGTGCTGAGCAGCAAACTGGAGGGTCTAAAGGTAGATAAGTCCTCTGGTTCTGATGGAATGCATCCCAGAGAGCTGAAAGAAATGGAGGAAGTTACAGTAGCTGCGTTCATGGTAATTTACCAGAATTTGCTGGACTCTGGGCAGGTCCCGGCGGACTGGAAAACAGTGAATGTCATGCTGCAGTGTTAAAAAAAGGATGTTGGCAAAAGGCAGGTAACTATAGGCCAGTTAGCTTAACGTCTGTAGTTGGCAAAATGCTTGAGACTACCATTAAGGAAGAAATAGCGAGACATCTGGATGGAGAGGGTTCCATCAGGCAGATGCAGCATGGATTCAGGAAGGGAAGGTCGTGCTTGACAAACTTACTGGAGTTCTATGGGGATATAACAATTGTGGTGGATAGAGGGGAACAGGTGGATGTTGAGCACTTGGATTTCCAGAAGGCATTCAATAAGGTACAGCATAGAAGAATCAGCCATAAGATAAGAATGAATGGAATTGTGGGGAATGTATTAGAATGTATTAGATGCGTTAAGTGATTGGGTCAGGGTCTGGTAGATGGAATGCAATGTTGGTAAATGTGATATCATCCACGTTGGAAGTAAAAATAGTCGATCAGATTATTATTGAAATGGTGAATGATTGCAGCAGAGATAGTGAGAACTGCCGATGCTGGAGTCAGAGATAACACAGTGTGGAGCTCGAGGAACACAGCAGGCCAGGCAGCATCAGAGGAACAGGAAAGTTGACATTTCGGGTCAGGACCCTTCTTCAGAAAAGATTGCAGCATGTTATTGTGCAGAGAGACTTAGGTGTGTGCGCACAGGAATTGCTACAAGTTGGTTACAGGTGCAACAGGTAATCAGGAAGACAAACTGAATGTTAGCTTTCATTGCTAGAGGGATTGAATTTAAGAGAGCGGAGGTTCTGCTGCAATTGTACAAGGTGGTGGTGAGGCCGTACCTGGAATATTGTGCACAGTTCCGGTCTCCGTGCTAGAGAAAAGATATACTGGCTTTGGAGGCGGTGCAGAGGAGGTTCACCAGGCTGATTCCTGAGATGAGGTGGTTACCCTATGAGGAAAGGTTGAGCCACTTGGGACTGTACTCACTAGAATTTAGAAGAATGAGAGTGAATCATATAAAAACATATAAAATTATGAAAAGGATAGATAAGATAGAGAGGCAGGCAAGTTGTTTTCACTGGTGGGAGAGACTGGGACTATGGGGACGTAGTCTCAAGACTAGGGAGTGTAGATTTAGGACAGAAATGAGGATGAACAGCTTTTCCCAAAAAGTGGTGAATCTATGGAATTCTCTGCCCAAGGAAACGTAGAGGCAGCTTTATTAAATATATTTAAGACATAGTTGCATGGTAGGGGGTTTAAGGGTTGTGGGATAATGCAGGTGGGAGGAGCTGAGACCACCGAGAGATCAGCCATGATCTTATTGAATGGCGCAGCAGGGTCATTGGGCAGAATGGCCTACTCCTGCTTCTATCTCTTATGATCTTATTGAAGGAGATTTGTTGACCCACTCACTGGGTCACCTTCATTATCTTCTCTAGTCATAGAATCTATATAGTGTCTGCCCAAACCACCAGAATGTACAGGAAAAGCTGCATCAATTCCCTTTGGAATGATAGACAAGTGTCAACAATGTTCATGGGCAAGAAAATAGTTCTCAGCTTTTGTTCAAATTGACCAGCTGTTGATGTTGGACAATAACAAGGTTCAAGACGTGAATAATAAGTTTCAATCAATAATAATCCCTGTATGAGGCTGGTGAATATTCATAAACGTTACTGGTGGAATTTTACCCGGAGTGCAGAATTTCACCAACGTTTCCAGTGTGCCTGGAGATTCACAGTGCTGATCCTCTGCAACTGCTCACCAAGGTTCCTTAGACAGCACCTTGAAACCCCTGTCCTCAACCATCTAGAAGGACAAGGGCAACAGAGACATGTGAACATCACCACTGGCGGCAGTGGAGCTGGGGACTGCTGGGTGCATTGGGCCCGGAACAAGGGACTCCTGGTTCTCGGTGAGGCAGCGAGAGCCCCTGATGGTGGTAGGCCTGGAGCAGGGGACTCCTGGTTATAGGTGAGGCAGTGGGAGCCCCTGATTATGGTAGGCCCGGATTGGGAGACCCCTGGTTCTCGGTAAGGCAGCGGGAGCCCCTGATGGTGGTAGGCCCAGAGCAGGAGACCCCTGGTTCTCGGTGAGGCAGCGAGAGCCCCTGATTATGGTAGGCCCGGATTGGGAGACCCCTGGTTCTCGGTGAGGCAGCGGGAGCCCCTGATTATGGTAGGCCCGGATTGGGAGACCCCTGGTTCTCGGTGAGGCAGCGGGAGCCCCTGATGGTGGTAGGCCCAGAGCAGGAGACTCCTGGTTCTCGGTGAGGCAGCGAGAGCCTCCTGGTTCTCGGTGAGGCAGCATGAACAGCAGCAGTGGAGTCGGGGTTCAGGTGAGGGTGGGTTCAGCACAGGACCTGGCATCAGTGG
The DNA here is from genome assembly GCA_024137785.1 of Ginglymostoma cirratum. Classification (NCBI taxonomy): domain Eukaryota; kingdom Metazoa; phylum Chordata; class Chondrichthyes; order Orectolobiformes; family Ginglymostomatidae; genus Ginglymostoma; species Ginglymostoma cirratum. The sequence goes on along the minus strand of JAHRHZ010000071.1, from coordinate 27,177,077 downwards.
CTCATTTAGCGAGGTGATCTAGTGCAGGTGTCATTGGTCAGCTGGCTCAGGACACATGGTGGAGGTGGTGGACTGAAGATGGACTTTTCCAGCTTTGTCTTTTTATTTTTAAAATATTTAAATGGTACTGGATTGTGGAAACAGATGAAGCTATATTTTACCATGTTCCTCATTGTAGAGTACAGGTGACAATAAATCATCATTTATCCCCTCAAATCACCATCCTGAATTGGAAATGTATCGCTGTTCCTTCAGTGCCACTGGGTCAAAATCCTAGAACTCCCCCCTCCTTACAGAATCATGTGCCAACCTTCAGCTCATGGACTGCAGCGGTTCAAGAAGGCAGCTCACCACCACCTTCTCAAGGGGCAACTAGCAACAGGCAGTAGATGCTGGCCCAGCCGGAGACGCCCACGTCTCATGAAGGAAAAAATTAAAACTGTGCAGCAGCAAAGAATGAATCATTTGAACAGAGAAAAAGAATCATCCCTCAGGGAATGAGAAAATGAGCAAATTAATATTATTTTATAAGCTTTTCTGTCTCATAAATCTTGAAAAATAATCTCCTGTTTAAACCAATAAAGTGAACCATTTTTGATATATATATTTTTAAAATGCTAGAAAATGCTAGCTTGTGGTTTGGGCATCTTCTTGCCTGGGTTTTTTCTGTGATTATGGATCTGACATACAATTATCTCCCTCTGCTCTCAAATCGAAGGTCCAGTTTGAAATCGATAATAAATTAGGAGATGCGTTAGGCTCCATGCCCCCTCAATGCTGTTCCACCATTGGGTAAAATCATGGTTGAGCTAATTGTGGTCTCAAATCCAATTTCCTGTCTATCCTCAATAAGGTTTGACTTCTTTGTTACTCAAGTGTCCATCTATCTCTGCCTTAAAAAAGAATCAATCACACCACCTGCCTCATAGAGCCATACAGCATGGAAATAAACCCTTCATTCCAACTCATTCCACACCGACCAGACATCCCAATCTGACCTCGTTCCATTTAGCCCATATCCCTCTAAACCCTTCCTATTCACATACTCATCCAGATGCCTTTTAAATATTGTAATTGTACCAGCCTCCACCACTTCTTCTGGCAGTTCGTTCCATACACGCACCATGCTCTGTGTGAAGAAGTTGCTCCTTGGGTCCTTTTTAAATCTTTGCCCTCTCACCTTAAACCTAGGCCCCTCTAGTTTTGGGCTTGCCCACCTGGAGAAAAGACCTTGTTTATTTACCCTATCCATGCCCCTCATGATTGTATAAACCTCTATAAGGTCATACCTCAGCATCCGATGCTCCAGGGAAAATAGCCCCAGCCTATTCAGCCTCTCCCAATAGCTCAAACTCTCCAGTCCTGGAAATATCCTTGTTAATCTTTTCTGCACCCTCTCAAGCTTAATAATATCCTTCCTATAGCAGGGAGATCAGAATTTAATGCAGTATTCCAAAAGTGGCCTTAGCAATGTCCTGTACAGCCACAACATGATCCTCCCAATTCATATACTCAATGCTCTGACCAATGAAGGAAAGTATGCCAGATGCCTTCTTCACCGCCTGCAACTCCACTTTCATGGAACTATGCACTAGGTCTCTTTGGCAATATTCCCTGGGACTCTACCATCAACTGTACGGGTCCTGCCCTGGTTTGCCTTCCCAAAATACAAAACCTCACATTTATTTAAACTCCATCTGCCACTCCTTGGCCCATTGGCCCATCTGATCAAGGTCCTGTTTCACTCTGAGATAATATTCGACACCACCTCTCACTTTTAAGGAAGAGATTTCCTAAGACCCACTGCCCTCTAAGAGAAAATAAAATTCTCCCAATTTCCATCTTAAAAATGTGAAGCTTATTATTAAACTATGACCCCTCATTCTAGTCTCCCTAAAAGGGAAAATGTCCTTTCAGCATCGACCCTGTGCAGTCTTTTCATAGAATCTCTACTGTGTGGAAACAGGCCCTTCAGCCCAACAAGTCCACACTGACCCTCAGACCATCCCACCTAGACCCATCCCCCTATAACCCACCTAATCTACACATCCCTGAACACTATGGCAATTTAGCATGGCCAATCTACCTGGCCTGCACATCTTTGGACGGTGGGAGGAAATGGGAGTACACAGAGGAAACCCATGCAAACACGGGGAGAATGTGCAAACTCCACACAGTCACCTGAGGTTGGGATCGAACCCAGGCCCCTGGTGCTGTGAGGCAGCAGTGCTAACCACTGAGCCACTCTTCTTAAGATCTTGTATGTTTCAATAAGTTCATCCCAGTGGGCATGGGCCCAGTCTGTCCAATTTCATCATGGGATGATACCCCAGTACAGGAATCAATCCAGTGAGCCTTCTCTGAACACATTGATAGCGTTTCTTGGATAAGGGAAACAAAACTGTATATGGTTCTCCAGATGTGAAGTAATCTATTTCTCATCAGGATTAACGGTGACTGCATGTCCTTAACCTCAGTGAATCATAATCCATCAGCATCTGCGAATGAACTGGCAACAAACTGACATGGGATGTGGCAGAGGTAACAGTGTGCAGCTGGAGATTGGGAGTAGTTTTAATTACATATCCCCTCATGATCAGGCTAAACCTTCATGTGATAACTGAATAGGAGGCAGTAATCGTTGAATCAGGATACTCAGATGGGAACTCAGTCTTAATTTAAAGACATCCATTAGGTCCTTATTTATAATATAATACCTTGATATTTGTCTTTTTATTAGAATTAATTAAATTTAAGGCCATTTTTGAAGCAGGTGATGTTGACAGCGGAGATACAGGGAGACGCAGAACTGAAGTAATTTAGCACCATCACTGGCAGCAGGATGTATTATACATTCACAGACCATTCTCTCATACATAGGACTCTGTAATGGATTTGTGTGCAGATAATAGACACGTTTGTATGTTGCTGCGATAATTTATACAACATATAAACATATACATACTTCTGTTATATTTTGCAAAGTCTCCCAAAAGAAGGAATTGTGTAACCATTTTTAGTGTCAGCGCAGTGAGCCGGTGGGATTGAAATTTCTTTCTGTGACCTCCTCCTGTGTGAAAGCACAGCAAGGAGATAATTCCACAGAAGGAAGAATAGAAATTGTGGGCCAAAGAGCCCATTCCTGTACTGTACTGTTCTATGTTCTAAATGGGAAAAAGCTGGGGACTAACCACCTCTGGGTGTAGAAGTTAATCCTCACAGGCGTTGTTACGCTGTGTTAGAATCCTTGCCATGTTCACTGACAAGCCCCATGCCTCCTATATAAACAACACTGATCTGCTAATTTGACTCCTGCATTAAAATACAGACAAGGAATTGCATCAGTACGTAGTAAAAACCAATAAAAATGAAACATAATTTTACAGCATTTTATTTGATAGAAGGCACCTTCAGCCACTCAGACCCTTCCCTATGAGGAGTGAGAAGTCACAAATCACATTCCATATCTCACTGTTCACAGTTACCTAGGCCAAAGGAAGGCAGAGATTGGGAAATTACCTTCTGCATAGTCTATTCCCATTCCTTTCAGTCAGTGAACCACTTTTATTTTGACTGTGAATATGAGATTTGGAGGCCGAGACTGGAATAAATTAATTGCTCTTTTAATTACTGTTAAATGCACTGCTCCTGTGGTAGCAAGAGCAGTCAGTGGCCAACTTTACTTGACTGCTCCTAATTAGCTGCATTTCTTTACACAGCCATTCCGTGCAAATGGACAATGTACAGTAATTTAGGAATGATGCTCACATGCTCTGCCCAATTTAATGATGGAATCAGGCACAAAGTTGAAGTGATATTATCCACAGCAGCTTTTGTCACAGCACTGGAGAGGTTATTTATGGGATAATGCCGGAGTTAGAGACTTTATTCATATTCAGACATTAGAGAAACTGTAACAAAAACAGAAATTGCTGGAAAAGCTCAGCAGGTCTGGCAGCACCTGAGGAGAGAAATCAGAGTTAATGTTTCAGGTTGCGTGACCCTTCCTCAGAATTCAGGAACTGTGTTTTTTCTCCATCAAACAGAACAGAGGAATTGGAGACTTAATTGAGCTGTTCAAAACTTTAAGGAGTTTGAATAGGACAGGTAGTGAAGAGTTACTTTCTCTGGCAAGTAGGTAAATCAGAGCTATTAGATTTATTAGATTCTCATTAATTAAGAAATTACTATTAATTAGTAGTAGAACAAGAGGAGAAATGAGGAGAAAAATCTTCACATTGTTAAGGTCCAAAATAAAGTAGCTGAATGTGAGCTGCAAGCACTTCCCATCAGAACATCCAAATATGATGGGGCATGTTGTTGATGAACTGCAGGGCTATGAGGAGAAAGCTGCAATGTGGGACTGATTTGGACAGCTCTTTAAAATAAAAACGACACGGGAAGGATGATCAGAACAGCTTCCTCATGGATCGTCAGACTCATTGGGCGACTGAGACTGAAACTCATAGAAGTCAGGATTAAAAAGTAGACCATGCAGTAAAGGTAATGTACAACACCCCTTCAAACAAACCAGTGAGAGAGAGCTGGCATGCAGGGAGCTGATGGCAAGGGCCTATTGACACAAAGTGTGAGCAACAATTGGAGTGGCCTTCTTGCTAATGTACTGGGGAACAAAGCTCGGGACAATTTCATAACCTATTTTTCGGATCTCTATAGTTTTATCTCATTTGTTTAGGCAATAAGGCAGTCAGAATAGACACAATGGTCTTCCTCTCTGCTTTCAAAACTATCATTGCTGCTGGAGGGACAGGAACAACTGGGAAAAAATAATAATTTAACGGAAAGGGGCGAACACTTTATTTCAGCTGTAGATCACAGAATGATGGGCACCTTCAGAATGTTCTGTACTTGAGCCCATACACTGGAAACTGGCGGGTAGGCTTTAGTCTATCTTCAATCTTTACTCTGGCATTTCAGGCCATACTGACGGAGTGCTGCATTGTTGGAGATGGCATCTTTGAGATGACATGTTGATCTGAGGCTGTGTGTACTCCTTCAGATGACTGCAGGAAATCTCATGACATTGTTTAAAGAAGAACAGGGAGGCTCCATGTTGTGTCCTGGTTAATACCCTTCAACTAACATCATTGAAGCCAATAATTTTATAATTGCTGCCTGTGAAACCTTGCTGCGCTCAATTTGGCTTCTCTGTGTGACAACAGGGAAGCATTGCAAGGGCTATAACCTGCGAAATATTATCTCCAGTTGTGAAAGGCACTACACATGTCCCAGCATAGGGTTAGATACAGAGTAAAGCTCTGTCTACACTGTTTCCCATCAAACGTTCCCAGGACAGGGACAGCACCGGGTTCGATACAGAGTAAAGCTCTCTCTACACTGTTTCCCATCAAATACTCACAGGGCAGGACAGCATGGGGTTAGAAACAGAATAAAGCTTCTTCTGCACTGTACCCCACCAAACACTCCCAGGACAGGATTAGCACAGGGTTGGAGACGGAGTAAAGCTCTCTCTACACTGCCCCCCTTCAGACACTCCCAGGACAGGGACAGCATGGGGTTAGATAAAGGGCAATTTTCTCACTGCTGATATGGCACACTATTATTTTAGCCGTAAGCTAGTTTGCCAGTGTGACATTTTAATTTTCAAGTACAGTTTTCCCACGGGTCCCTGCAGTAAGGTTATTAATCTGGTGCAATTATAAGTAAATTAGGAAGGTCTGATTCTCCAAACTACTTTTCATCATTAACTGCAGTCTGTAATTTCTTGCTATTAATCTGCTCTGGAATAAATGGAAAAAGAAAAAAATCAAAGGCCATTCTCTTGTGAGCTGAGAGCGGCACTGCCCAACAACTGAGACCAGTTTCACATTTACTGTAATCTCATAAATACTGCTACAAATATGAGTGCCCCTATCCCCAGACATTCATTTTTGCTTTCTTTTCCTATGACAGCCTGTGACCTGATGACTCAAGGAATCCTCGCCCTGGTCTCCTCCACCGGCTGCCCCTCAGCCACCGCTCTCCAGTCGCTTACAGATACCATGCACATTCCTCACCTCTTTGTACAGCGCAGCAACGCCGGCTCCCCTCGCACCGCCTGCCAACTCATCAGTAACCCCGAGCTGGAGGAGTACACCCTGCCCGCTAGACCTCCCGTTCGAATTGGGGATGTCATGCTGCGACTGGTCAACGAACTTCGGTGGCAAAAGTTCATTGTTTTCTACGACAGTAACTACGGTGAGTGAGTATCTGTAGGAGTGGCAGATAACCCCACATCAGGCGCACGTTTATACTTTGAACAATCAAACAACTCACTTTGGATGGATATCTGGATTATCCCTAATATTCAAACCCAATCCGGAGGTCAAGCTTTAACGTTAAAAGCTTACATTGTCAGACCGGCTCTACAGCTCATGAAAAGAAATAGGAGAATCTTTTAAAAGTTTAATCACTTCAATGTGGGATCTGTACATTGAACATTTGTGTTTTGTTTATGTTAAACAGTTATATGAATAACATAAATTCATTCTCTCAAATACACTTGTGTTTAAAATATTCATGGGAAATTTGTACAAGGTCTGGTTGAACAGTAACACCAAATACTTATTGGTTCATTTCTGATGATTCTGCTACACTGACAAAGACTAATCAGAAGTCAGAAATCATCCTGATGGGAATATTTAATGTTTCACCTTTAACTCTTCTATGTCTCCCCAAACGTTCACTCAGTCAATATGCTGTGTTTGAGAGTGTGGAGTGTCAGGGTGAGGAGGAGCTGACATCTTCACTAATGTTGCTTTGGACTGAGGCGATGGGATGCAGGGCAGAACAGAATCCCTTCTGTAAGTTTGCAAATGATACAAAGATCGGTGGAGTTGTGGATAATGTATAAGATTGTCAAAGCTTACAGTGAGTTATAGATCAGTTGCAGATATGGGCGGAGAAATGGCAGATAGAGTTTAATCCAGATAAGTGTCAGGTTCTGCACTTTGGGAGATCAAATGTTAAGGAAAAGTATACAGTTAACGGTAGGAGTCTGAACAGCATTGATGTACAGAAGGATCTGGGGGTTCAAGTCCTTAGTTCCCTGAAAGTGGCCACAGAAGTAGACAGGGTGGTAAAGAATACGTATAGCATGCTTGCCTTTATTGTTCAGGGAATTGAGTACAAGAATCAGGATGTCATGTTGCAGCTTTGTAAGACTTTGGTAAGGCCACACTTGGAGCATTGTGTTCAATTCTGGTCGCCACATTATAGGAAGGATGTGGAGGCTTTGGAGAGAGTGCAGAAGATGTTTACCAGAATGCTGCCTGGATAAGACGGTATGAGCTATAAGGAAAGGCTAGAAAAACTAGGGTTGTTTTCTCTTGAGCGGAGGAGGCTGAGGGGAGACTTGATAGAAGTTTATAAAATTATGAGATGAATAGATACGGCTGACAGTCAGAATCTTTTTCTGAGTCGAAATGCCTAATACAAGGGGGCATGCATTTATGGTCAGAGGGGGAAAGTTCAAAGGAGATGTGAGGGGCAAGGTTTTTACACAGAGAGTAGTAGGAGTGTGGAACATGCTGCCAGGGATGGTGGTGGAAGCAGATACAAATGGGGTATTTAAGGGACTTTTAGATAAATACATGAATATGCAAGGAATGGAAGGATCTGGACCAAGGGCAGGCTGAAAGGGTTAGTGTCATGGATTTGGTGGAAGGATTTGGTGTCGTGGTCGGCACAACATGATGGGTCGAAGGGCCTGTTCCTGTGCTGTGCAGTTCTATATTCTCTGTCTACAATTCAGAGTGAGTTTTGGTTCATTCTTCAAAAGTCGCTGAACGTTTTGTCATGGAATTCAATTCCAGAGTTCAAGGATCCAGTCTGGATCTCTGGGAGAGCAGTTTGACTTTTTAACCATCTGTCTGCTCCTGTTGTGTTAGTTTCTGTGTTGAGAGTATTAAGTCCTAAAGGGATGGAATGGACATGAGGGGGAGGAATATGAGGGGACAGGTAATAACATGAATTTTGATTTGAATTCTGTAACATTTTCCTTAATCAAAACTGTTTGCGTTATTGTGAGCTGCTGCTTTTAATCAATGTGGCTGTATCATTGTACACCATCACCACTGTATAGACCTCAGCTGGCAGCCTGTCTGATGTGTTATGTGGCTCACACTGGAGGGCCTATTCCCACTGGGAGGAAACCTGCAATGTCCTTTACACTTATTGTTCGGACACTCTTGTTCCTGTAATTCACAGGAGCTCGAGGATTTGGTGTGGTTGTGATCCCAGGCTATTACACTGACAGCCATGGAGTAGGCAGTAAATTGTTAGCAAGTATTGAACCAGGCCTTCGTTGCTGAGTTTAAACTCTGACAATGTACAGGGTCATCCACAGCCAGGAATTGGAACTGCTGCCTGTGTTAGCTTAAAGAGCTCAGGATAAAGGGATTCCTTTGTAAAACGCACTCAGAAGTCTTTAGGGATCGACCTTTGAACTCAGGCTGTGTCTGAATGACTGTCAGAAACTGACAAATCTGCGTCCAGTTAAGTGGATAATTTTAGTTTAACTGGCATTCAACACACTTGAGTTATGGTAGTGATCAGAGAGAATAATGGAGGTAGGTTGCGAGGTCAGTTGAGTATGTATTTGCTGTGTCTTTCTGAGGAGTGTGTTTGATTCTGAATATGAAGCTGTTAACAGTGAGAAATAGTTCTGTGCATCCTCATTGACTTACTCCAGTCTCCTGGCTTATATTTTGTCCTTTAACCAAACCAGCTGGAATACAAACCTGGAGGCTTTCACATCATCAAAGATGTTGGATTATTTGAAGTTAAATCATTTTATCTTGACAGTTAACTTGACTGGATTTGAAGTGGTGGCTGTTTATTCTGGATGTTAGATATTCTCCAAAAAACTTCTCGAGTCACATCAACACTAACTGTCTAATAATAGGTTCTACTTGATCAATGATATATGTAAACATTTGATGATCAGATCCTCAATTACTGCAAATTAAATAGTTTTATCATGCACAGATTGATATTTTTACCAGACTATATTTACCAAACTAATACCAGGAATGGGTGGATTGTCTGATGAGGGAGGGAGGACATGTTATGTTTGGAGTCCAGAAGAGTAAGAGGTGACTTAATTTGAACAGATAAAATCCTGAAGGGATCTGACAGGGGGTGCGGAGAGGATGTTTCCTCTCGCGGAGATTCTTGAATGAGAAGTCACTGATCAAAACCCAGAGATCTCCTATTTCAAACAGATAAGGCAAATGTTTTTCTCTGAGGGTTGTGGGTCCAGAACTCTCTTCCCAAAAGGACGTTGAAAGTTGGGTCCTTTAATATTTTTAAGACAGAAGTGAGTGGATTGGTGTTAAGCAAAGCAAGGGTGAAAGTTTGTCGGGGGTAGATGGAAATGTGGATGTTGTGTTACAATCAGATCAGCCATGATCAAATTAAATCGCAGAGAGGTTTCAGACGCTGAATGGTTTACTGCTGCCCCTAGTTCATAAATTATATCAAAAAAGTTGGTGAATGTGAAGAAGTAAATGTAGCATAATTAAAGAAAAGAATCAGATATGAAATTTACATTTTTTTTGTAATACTTAGAAACCGTAATGGTTATTGTGGGATCCATTGTGATCAATACAAACAGAACAAGCTACAAATGTAGACCATTCAGCTCTTCTAGCCTGCTCTGCCATTCAATAAGATCACGGCCACCCTAATTTTAACATCAACCCTGCATTTCTTCGTACTTAACTTGTGGGATATAGCTATAGCTCATCAGGCAGCATTTATTACCATCCCTAGTTTCCCGATAATCCCTGATATCTTTCATCTCCTTGGGTAACCAAGAATCTTTATACCTCTCCTTTCTGGTTTCTAAGTCAAAAAATGTGGGTTCAAGTCCCAGAGCAGGATTGGATTTTGAATGCTTACCAGTGCTGCACTGGGAGAGTGCTGTCCTGTTGGAGACATCGTCTTTGTGATGAGATATCAGGCCATCTCTGCTTGAACATTAACCTTGGCTGTGGCACCATTCGTAAAGGACAACAGATGTTCTTGACTAACTACATCAGAACCTGATTCGCTGGTCCTTCATGTTATGCTATGTGAAATCTTACAGTATGCAACATGGCCTCATTGTTCACCAACATAACACCCCCTTGAAAATCAATTCATTGAAGCCAATGTGCTTTGAGGTGTGTGAGAGAAAAGCAGTTTAAGGTGTTCCATAAATGAAAGTCCTTTTATAAAGTTGTCAGGAGAGTGACAATAGAGGGTGACAATAATGGTATCAAATTTTTACTGTACTGTGTGCATTGTCAGGATAATTCAGCAAGCTGCAGGACTGGGGATACAAAGTCAGGCCAAGTGGAGTACAAGGACTGACCTATAAAGATGGAGTTACTATCTAATGTGCTACATCCCTACTGTCAGCACCACATACACTTCTCACCAAATGGCTAACTGCGAAACAGCTTTGGCAAGATTGAGAACAGTTTCCTGTCCGTTTCCCATTCTCCCTTTAAAATTGTGGGCCATTTCTCATCATCTGGAACTCCCTGTGGGAGAGAGGAATAAAGGAAGAGAATTTTGGAACTAATAGCTTCTTCTTCTGTCCCTCATGGGCCATGTTAGATTGACAGGCAATTCCCATCTGTAGCCGAGTGTGGATTCTTGTGACCACAGGATATTGGGATTGGCTGTATTCAGTAATGTTAATGGGCTGTTTTCCAAAATGTCTTGGAGGAATGTTTAAATGTTGGGATGTAAAACTGGCATTGACATTGATGATCAATATTAGTTTCAACAATTAGCACGCTCAATCTGAATGAATATTTGAGGTGGCTTCTACTTTCAGCCATAAATCCACAATGTTAGCTTTATACTCAGTTAGCAATTTCAAAATTTATCCCTTAGAATCAGAGAAGAACCTTTGGGAAAAGTGAGGCCTATTTTAACAGCATCGCCATTGATGAGCTGTCCCATTACATGCATATTTAACTGGACCCCAATATACAGTGAAAGTGGAAGTCAAAGTGGGATGTAGAACATTAAACTTCGAGACATGTATTCAATTCAAACACAACACGCCCTCGATATGACTGGACATGGTGGTACAAGCCCATCAGAGAATTTAAAAACCTTCATAAAATTGACCATTAGAAAAAAATGTCAAGATCAATCAACTTGTAGAGACCCCTGACCCATCTTCCAGCAGCCATTTTGATGGTAAATCTACATTCAAATTAAAAAGAAAGCAGGATGTTGTGAGATAAACAGGCAGATAGAAAAATCACATGACTTGCACCTTTTGGTTTTGATATTTAAAGTTCTGTGAAAGCCAATGGTCTCAATTTGGTCTAAATTCCATTTGACAAAATTTGTTGATAATTCTCCATGTTGCTCCCAGGTTATGCAGCCCTTTGTTAACTTAAATATTACGTTGAAGGGAATTTTATCAAGTTATCTGCCTAAGTTCAATTTGTTAATTTTTCACTAGCATTTTGTTGTAATTCAAATTCACCCTTTGACCCTCAACAACCGTCACATCAGAATCAGAAACACTTTGTAGAGAGCTGCTGGGATGCCTGCCAGGAGGATGTGCAGTTCACAGGTCTAAGGAAATGATGAGTCTGCGTGAAACACTGGCACAGGCCACCCCCCGAGCCCTGGCCTTTGTTCATGGAACACTGGTCTCCATTCCAGTTACCATACTCCAGAAAGGAATTCCCAACATTGGGAGCATTACAGAAAGGAGAATGGAATTGGTGCCGAGATCGAGGCATTTGAGCCTTGAGGAAAGGTCTGAAGAACACAATGTTGAAGAGGAGAAAATAAAGGGGATGTAACTCAAGATGGAACATTTGTCGATAGGATGTAGGGATTGTTGTTGGGTGTTTTTTTTAAAATTTTCTTGCTCTTTATAGTGGCCCAAGGCCTCCTCCTTTCTCTGTTGCAGTCACGGTTATAATTGTGTTTCCAGGAATTGTTTTAGGTGGTGTACTCCAGGGTTAGGGTTCGGCAACTGGAGGGTATGTAAAGGAGTGGATAAGCTGAGATTTGATATATTTGCCATAGAAGCAGAGAAGTATGTTATCAAACTGTGAGAAGGCAAGATGCAGAGTTTAAATGTGCCTACTGCGTACGTAGAATGTGGGAATATGGACTGGAGATCTATTGACATGGTCAAAGCAGAATTTGAGTGGAGCAGCTGAGAAATATGAATCTCTAAGAGAGCAGACTTATTCTCAATTTGTAGCCTTTACACTTTATTCCATTTAGTACTGACTAAAAGAAATTCTAGTTGGATTTATACACGCATCAATACCGAGGATTTAAAAGAAATGCTGGTGCACTGCTGAATGCCAACAACTGGAGACATTATATTGAAAATGCTGAATGGGCAAATCTTCTCTGTCCTTGATAGAAAGCCAGAATCCTAGCAAGCAGCTTTTGATGAGGAAAGCATTCGGCTAACTACATTTCATACCCTGCTGAGTTAATTAAGATTCATCTTTTGTGCATTTCAATCTCATCAGTGCAGGAAACATTTCAGAAAAAGATCCATAAAATCTTGGATAGACCCAAAGGTGTTGAGGTGTTTGTCAATGACATTGTGTGTGCTTTTGGAGTGATGACAGGTGCCTAGAAATAGCAGTGGCCCATTCAGCCTATAGTGATTTGTAACGAAGTCAGCCAGGGGGACCTCACAGAATAGGAGTTCTCTGATTGGGGCTGTTAACCTGGTCCAATCAGGGAGCTCTGGCTGACAGATAGGAACAGGAGTGCCAGACATCCTGTTCACTCTGAGAACTGGCTGTGAGGGAGCTGAATCAGTGTCAAGGGCTCTCCACGTGTAAATAAAGGGTGGGTTGGTGATGAGAAACCAAACTATGTGCAGCTATTTCACAGCCCTTGTGGCCATTTATTTAGGCTGC
>JAHRHZ010000071.1:27137433-27164048 GCA_024137785.1 Ginglymostoma cirratum | reverse complement strand
TTTAATCTTCTGCAATGAAGGGAATGTAAACCTAATCTTTGAATCTAGCATCGAAAAACCCTCCAAATACTGATTCTGAAAATTTACAGAATCACAGAACCACAGAACCGTTACAGCATAAAGAAGGCCATTTGGCCTATTGTGTCTGTATTGGCTCCCTGAAGGAATGGTTCACCTAGAATCATTCTCCTGTCTTTTTTCCCCAAACCCTTCACTCTCTTTCTTTTTAGATAATAACCCAATTCCCTCTTGAAAGCTGCAATTGAACTTGCCTTTACTTCAATCTCCAGTAGCAGATGGCAGGTCCAAACCGCTAACTGAGAAAAATATCTGTCCTCCTATTGCCTTTGCTTCTTTTGCCAATTACCTCCAACATTTTGTTCTCAATCCTTGACCATTGGAAGCTGTTTCTTCCTTGCTACTCTGTCCGGAGTGCCATCATGATTTTGAACAACTTGGTGAGATCCTGCACGATCTTCTCTTTCCCAAACTGAGCAGTGTCAACGTGTTCAGTCTTTCGATGGAATTGATCTTCTTCAACCCTGGAACCATTCACATTAATCTTTCCTGTACTTCTCTAATAACTTCACATCATTACTAATGTTCCAGAACTGAACTCAGTAATCTAGCTCAGTCTGAGCTCGGGTTTTGTACGGATTTAATGTGATCCGCTTGCTCCTGTGGTGTAAGCCATTATCAATTTTATTTTATTAACTGTTGTCTCCACTTGTCCCAACATCTTCCACAACTTATGCACACACCTGGTCCCTCTGCTCCTATATCCTTCTAGAATTGTACCCTATAATTTACATTGTGGACAGTTTCCCATCATCTGGAACTCTCTGAAAATGCCCCCAGCTCTGAGCTGGATGTAGAGATTTTAATTGGTTCAGACACACCTAGTATACTTTACCAAGGAGATAGAGAATTAAAACTTGCTCAACCTCCTAGCTAACCATTCAACTAACCACTTCCCCAGCCTTTGGCTTCCCTGGTCCTCCTGGGAGACCTCACACCTTCCTGGTTCCAATGCCAACCCTCCACGACTACCCCCACCAACACCCTCCTTTCCCAACATCTGCCCACTGAGCAGCCCCCTCAACTCTCCCACTCTCTGACCTGAACCTGAACCAACACCACCTGCACCCCCACCCCTTACAGAACCAAACCTCCTCCCATCAGAACCCACATCAGACTCCTCCTGATCCACACTAAGCCCTCAATCACTAACCTGCTACTATGCCACCTTACCGTCCTACCTTCCTGCCACCTTACCCACTTGCCATTTTGTGCCCTTACCCACTCATACACCTTCTACTCATTCTCTAGGAATCATTAAATAATATAGAATAGAATCTCTCCAGCGTAGAAACAGGCCATGTGGCCCAACAAGTTGATACTGACCCTCTGAAGACCACCCCCAGACCCATCCCCCTATCTTATCCCTGCATTTCCCATGGCCAACGCATTTATACCTCTAACCTACACACATCCCTGAGCACTACAGGCAATTTATCATGTCCAATCCACCTAGACTGCACATCTTTGGACTGTGGGAGGAAACCGGAGCACCCAGAGGAAACCCACACAGACATGGGGAGAATGTGCAAACTCCACACAGACAGTTGCCTGAGGGTGGAATCAAACCTGGGTCCCTTGTGCTGTGAGGCAACAGTGCTAACCACTGAGCCACCATGCCACCCTCACATTAAATGTCAAAATAATTAGGTAAAACTAATTGCAATTAAAATTATTAAATAACAATGATATTAAATGTTAAAAGCATGTACAAAGTCCCCTGACTTGAAATTAATCAATAAACAAAATATTCAATGTTTAAAATGAATAGAAAAATAATTTAATGCCATAAGACACAAACCAGGTGGTATTAATCATCCTGGTATTTGTTGCTGACCCCCAGGAGCACTCCCTGGTCCTCTGGCATCATGAGGGATGTGGCATCATGCCCCTGTGCTGAGCTGAGGCCTAGACAGAGCCCATGATGCATGCATTCAGAACTGTCCAAACGCCACAATCCAGCCACTAAAACTCTGGAGAGCTAAGTGGACATTTTCTGACAGGATGACCATCATTTGGTCATTATTTATATGCTCATTAAAGACTTTGGAGGATCTCTTTTACATTAGCTGCCATAGTTCTCATATTCTCTCTGATTTTTTCCATACTTTCTCATTTCACCTGAGAACCATCTATATTCAGCCCAGTTCCTGGTTGTGTTATTGGTTTGACATTTATCATGAGCAGACTTTGTCTTCTTTGCTTTAACATCTCTCCCTTTTAACACCCAGGGAGTTCTGCCCTTATTACTCTTATCTACCTGTTCATGGGACTATGCCTTGACTGAGTTTGAACTTCCAGTTGTTTGCAAGGGGCTCATTGTTCAGCAACAGATTTTCCTGCCAAACTTTGACTCCATTTTATTCAGCCCCTATCCATTTCACCCGAATGATGTTGTTTTCTTCCCAGTTAATTAGTCTTAATCCAGAGTCACACTAGACCCTGTGATACAATAGCCACTGTCTCTAAATTATTCTCCTACAAACTCCTGATCACCTTGGCCCACCTCATTCCTAACAGCCAGATATCACAGAGCCACATTTTTATTGGGCTGGAGAAACATTTCTGCAGGAAATTCTCCTGAACACTCGTTTGGAATTCTTGCTTCTCTCTGCCCTTTACACAATCACCATCCCAGTCCATGTTCAGTTAATTGAATTATAGTTTCTCTATCATTCTTGTACCTTTCTCTAATTTCTCTCAACAATATTTTCTCCTCATTTAAGGAAGGATGTAAATTCACGAGAGATTTGCTAGACTGGAAGGGTGTGTTTGTCTTGTGAGGAAAGGTTGGACATTCCGGGCTTGTATCCGATAGAGTAAGAAGCAACTAGACTGAAACATTTAAGATCCTGAGGGGTGTAGACTGGCGGTGTGTGGAAAGAATACTTCCTCTTGTGGAAGAACTTAGAACAAGAAGTCATTTTTTCAAAACAAAGATGGGGAAATTTTTTTTTCACATATGGTTGTGAGTGTTGGAATTCTCTTCCTTGAGAGGGAAAGTGGAAAGAGAAGCTTTTAATATTTTTAGGGCAGTGTTAGCTAGATCTTTGTTAAACAAAGGAGTGGAAGGTGATGGGAGGTGGGTGGGAGGGATTATGGAATAATTAGATCAACCATGATCTTATTGAATGGCACAGCAGCATTGAAAAGCTGAATGGCCTACCTTGACAAAATAATCCAGGGCTGGTGAATCAGAATTTGGCATCAATGAAATATATATCCAGGCAGCAGGAGTTAACCGTGGACAAATGTTGTGTTAGTCAGTTCATTTCCAACTGGAGAGTGAGAATGTGGACTCCCAGATGGATGTGAGTGACAGGTTATCGTGTTACATTGAACCGTGACAGACTGATCGGGGGCCATTGCTGCTTCTGTCATTTTAAATAGTTTCGCTATGGCTTGTTGCTGACCTCAATATCTCCCATTGTAGCTGTTTACAGTCAGATTAATTTTCACAAGAAAGTGCTTCAGGATCTCCTTTTGTTTAATATTGAGTGGCATTTGGCTATGGCTGAGGAACGAGAAACTGACATGTGTCTACACCCAGTCAATGACAGCAATCAACAGGAACTTCCCATTAACCTTCGGATGTTCTTGGCCCGCAATCATGATGGGATCTCCAAATGCTGGTCCAAACCCTTGACATAGGGACCTCCCTATACCTGGAATGCTCTGACGTACTGGGCTAATGAACAGCTATCAAAGCAAATAATCCTAGTGGCTGAGAAGGCATCTGTGTTGAATTGGCACAGAATGTCTCTGTGTGTGTGTGTGTGTGAGGGAACTTTTTGTAATGATTGTGAGCCCTCTCATTGAGGTTGCCACAGAGATTCAAGGTGCAGCTTTTCTGCAGCTTCTCACAAATGCTCGTTCGACATTACCTTCCAAACCTATGATTTTGACCAGCTCGAAGACAATGGAATACATGGGAACATGTACCTGGAGCATCCCCTCCAAACCACTCACCATCCTGACGTGGAAATATATCCCTGCTCCTTCAGTAGCACTGGAATCCTGGAATTCCCTACTTAAGGGCATTGAGAATCTACCGACAGTATATGGACTGCAGCGGTTCAAGAAGGCAGCTCACCCCCACCTTCTCCATGGCGATCTTGGCTGACCTTACTAGAATTCACTGCTCATAAGTCAATTTTTAAGACAATGCTGTCGGTCTGGCAAATAGCTTCAGTTGCTTTTGTTTGTATCTGACAATTTTCCTGGAAAATGAGGGGCGAGCAATAAATACCGGCCCATCCAGTAACACCCATGTCCCAAACATGAATAATGAAACAATGGCTGAAGTAGCAGTGCTTCACATTATCGTTGGGTACCTCGGCTGACACAGTCTTTCACATTTTCACCACAAACCTCATTGTCTCAACAAACACAGAGTTCACCTTGACAAAGGTGATGACCAATAGTACCAGCACATAACTAGCTCTTATAAAATACCATCATAGCATCAGGATCTGAACTGTGAAGCATAGCTGGCACCTTTTTAATTAAGAAGGCTTTTCATAGTCTGTCAGTCATCCAGTCTATCTGTCAGATATCATCTCTCGCACTGTGTACGCAGCTGTAAGTGGCCACTTGTTGGGCTTCAGTTCCCCTAATCTGTTAATTGCTCTCTAGAGAGGTCAGGTCATCATTATGACAGGCTGTCAGTGAGAATTGTGCTTTAAAATCCAGGACCCCTGGGAGAGGTGCCTCCTCCAAATATTGCCTTAATGAACACTTCAGTCCCTCACATCTCTTCGTCTGCTTGTCATACCCGCATTCTTGTTTTATTTTTGTTGTTGAAATCTGTTCCTGTTTTAACAACAACATTACAGAATCACAGAATTGTGACAGATGTGGAAAAAGGCCATTCAGGCCATTAGCTATATGCTGGCCATATGAATCAGTGCCTCACTGAGGGCTATTCTCCTGCCTCCTCTCTGTAACCCTGCACATTGGCTTATTTCCAATAACTGTCTAATTCCACTTTGGATGTCTCGATTAAACCTGAATCCAACTCACTGTCTGCCAGTGCATTTCAGGCCCCAACCATTCACTGTATGGAAGTGGTTCTCTTCATATCACTTCTGTTTCTTTTACTCATTCAATTTGGATAGTGTCAATGAATGACAGCATAGTGACTGTTGGTACATAAGCAATCTTAGTAGCTAGCTTATACACAGCAAGATTCTACAGAGAGCAAAGGTGACAATAGCAGGTTAATTCCTTCCTGTTGATGGTTCATGTTGGGAGAGAACTGTTGGTCAAGACAACTGGACAGTTTAGCCATCTTCCCCAGACCATGCAGTTTGATCTTTGCCATTGGTGGCAGTGTGGCACTCCCCTGGTGCAGCCCTGACACATGCTCAAGATTCTCGAGTGGGATTTGATCCCACAACATTCTGAGCTGGGGAGAGTATACTCTTCCGTGAAATCAGGTCCAGATGCTACTCTTTACCCTCTTGTTTTTCTTTGCAAGCTGAAATGAACATTTTCACACTGTTTTTATTTATTTTAAGACCATTCCTTCCTTTCTTGTCAAGATCAATACCTTGTTTTTCGAGTTATTGATCTGTATGCAGTGGCTGATGCAGAGGGAGTCACTTTTGAGTAACAGTGTTTTTCCAGGTCTGAGACCTTTGTGGGCTGAACCACCATCAAAATGAGGCTTTTATATTTATTCATCTTCCAACTAAACGCCCCGAGATGTTTAGAACAACATGACTATATTCAACAGCAAATCCAAAATGACGGAGAGACATGGAATTGGTGCCAGATTAATATTGGGAATGATCACAGATTTGTTTGTGTAAATTTCCACATTCAGACAAGGGAACGAGGGATTTCCCAGATGTGTGTAGATATGAAACTTTAAATCTGAGGCAGTTTATATTGGAGGCAGTGAGGATTATTTCATAACCATGATAGAACCTTCACCTCACACCATCAGTCAGTCGGAGAATCTCTGGGCATGTGGTGTGCCAGTCTGACTCACTCAAATTCTCCTCATTTCAACAATTACAAAGCTGCCCCTTGTCTTTCTCACCTTATGTCTCTGAAATTAAATACTAAGAGTTATGCCAGAGTTTCAGTAACACGGAGTGATGTTGATTTGTAACTGCAATGTCACTAAAATCTCCACCATGCTTTAGAAAGATGACAGATTGAGCAGCAAGTAGGCACTGGGGAGTGTCAGGGTTATCACTGCAGTGGGCACAACTTTAACCCAGTCTGCAAGGGGTGAGATTGAGAATTAATTGGCCAGTACAGAGATACTAGTCCCCAGTCAGGTTCAGGGCAAAGAGGTCCATGGGTGACCACTATTTCAACTCTGTAGATCATAGATCATAGAATCCCTACAGCATGGAAACAGCCGTTCGGCCCAACAAGTCCACACCGACCCTCAGAGCACCCACCCAAACCCATCCCCCGATAACCCACCTAAGCTACACATCCCTAATCACTATGGGCAGTTTACCACGGCCAATCCATCTAACCTGCACATCTTTGGACTGTGCGAGAAAACACATGCAGACACAGGGAGAATGTGCAAACTCCATACAGACAGTCGCCTGAGGGTGGAATTGAACCCGGGTAACATAGTCAATTAATGGTCACGTAAAGGCCTCAACCCACCACCTCCCCTATCACCTGCCTCCCTAGTGAATGTGAAATGTGGTTATTTTCCAAACCAGGGGAGCACTCTGCAGGCCCCAGATTGGGAGGCATGACCCAGCTGGTGGGGGTGTCCATGGAAATCATGCCTGAAAACCATCTCCTGCCCTTACATCCCATTCCCCTATCCCTCCCCTTCACTATAGCCCAAAACACTTGACAAGAAGAGGAGGAACACTCACCTTCTCATAAATGGATCCCCTAAAAGTAGACCTGCCTTTAGGACCCAGAAGCTGCCGGACTTTGACTGGCCAGCTGCTTCTGCCAAACCAGGATCCTGCCCGTGATAGGCTGACATACTCAATGACACGCTCCTAATCAGCTGGGTGTCATCTGATAGGTCAAATACTGTCCATGGTGGGCTGAGTTATAACTACCAGCTCACAAGGCCACCCCCACACTTTACAAAAAGGGAACAGCCTCTATTGTGATCTCTAACAGGGACATTATCATTCTCCAGCAATAACAAAAACAGAAGTTGCTGGAAAAACTCAACAGGTCTGGCAGCATCTGTCAAAAAAAAAATCAGAGTTAGTGTTTTGGGTCTGGTGATGCTTCCTCAGAATTTATCACTCTTGTCCCTGTGACTACAGTGCAATTAGACAATTCAACAGTTTCAATCTCCAGACTCCACAGGAGCTCCATAAACTGGAAAGACCCTAATTAACTGGAAATAATCACAGATGAGGAAGCAAAGGGAGCACAATGGACAGAACGTGACTTGTTTTTCTTGAGCTGGCTGATCTGATCAACCTGAATTAATTGGGAAATTAAAGGGTCTGGAAATGCAGATTGATGGTGTGAACCTCAGAAAGTGTAAATGTCAATCTGAGAGGGAGCAGTCAACTGGGATTGTCTCTGTTCCCTGCAGAGAATTCCTCAGGGAATGGGGCTGATATTGATGTTTTGATGGAGATAGTGAAGGAGAACAATCTGATACATTTCATGTTCGTACTTCAGATAATCAGTCCCTGCCTCATTGAAATGTCACGGCCATGTCTGTCAGAACATTTCATATCCTCTCTAATTTGAAGGAGTGGATTTCTCAGTTTGCAATGACTATGTGTGGGACATATGACAGGACAGGAAATTCCAGGAAAATGATGAATGATTTCTGATGAACGGTCTAGGCCCGAAACGTCAAGCTTTCCTGCTCCTATGATGCTGCTTGGCCTGCTGTGTTCATCCAGCTCCACACCTTGTTATTCTCAGTGGGGTGAGGGAGATGGTTTGAGAGGCAAGTATGAGGGTTAAAGGAGGAATGGGACCTTGCAAAGTGTTTCCAATGGGCAGACAGGACCCCCTGTAGTGTTGAAACAAAAATAAAAGTTACTGCAGAAACTCAGCAGGTCTGAAGAAGGAATTTAAAAAGTTAACTTTGATTTCTCTCCATAGATGCTACCAGATCTGCTGAGTTTCTCCCAGCAAATTTTGTTTTTGTTTTACATTTCTAGCATCTGCAGTTCTTTGTTTTATCTCCCTGTGCTGTTAAATGGTTTAATTGAAGTGTGTTTGAATATGTTATTCTGGTAACTGATCTGCATAATACGACTTGATTGCTTAAGTCTTTGGGTGGAGCGAGACAGCTCTGAAAACAGTAAGGGGCCAAATGTATGTATGTAGAAAACCCTTTGAGCTGGGAGATACTTTAGAGCACTCTATATAAATATCCTGTTGTTTCAGAATTCATTCAGAATCTATGACATTGCTGGGTGGGGTGCAGATGTGTATCCCACACTTGCTGAACCCCAGTGCATGCAATTAAGCCTGCTGGCCTTCCCTTGCCAAGAGAACAATGGGGATACGGTGATTAAAGAAACATAAGGAATAGGAGCCAGAGTTGGTCATTTGGCTCCTCAGCCTTCCTCACTATTCTATGAGACCACTGGGGCTCTGCCCAAGCTGCACCTCCTCTCTCATTCCAGCTCATCATCATGCTCATCTCATTGACATTTCAAAAATTCAATCTGCTTCCTGTTTAACTATTTTCTGCGATCTAGCCTCCATGATTCTCTGAGATAGAGAATCTCACATTCACTACTGTCCTTTACATCTCTGTTTTAAATGTGTGTCCCCTTATTCTGGGTTTATGTTCCCCACTCATAGAAACAGTTTCTCAACATCTCCCTCGTCAAGTCCCCTTGGAATCTTGCATGTTTCAATTAGATCACCTCCTCATTCTTCTAAACTCTAATGAATAAAGGCCTAATCTGTTTTGCCATTCTTAATAAGTCAACTTCCTCATCCCAGGAACCAGCTCTGTGAAATTAGTTCCATTGTTAGTACATCATTTTTCAATTAAGGGAATCAAAACAGTATATAGAATACTCCAGGTGTAGCCTCAACCATATCCTGTATAGTTGTAACAAAACTTCTTTGTTTCTCAACTCAACAGTCCTGCAGTAAATTTGATTTGCCTCCTTAATTACATGCTGCACCTGCATGCTAACTTTATGTGTTTCAGGCACAAGAATGCTGAGATCCCTCTGCACTGCACTTTTTTGAGTCTCTCTCTGTTTAAGTAATAATCAGCCTTTTGATTCTTTCTACCAGGGTATACGACCTCACACTTTCCTATATTAAACTCTGACTGCCAAGTTTTCTCCCAATCACTCAACCTATCTCAAAGAGAATCATAGAATCCTTACAGTGTGGAAACAGGCCATTCAGCCCAACAAGTCCACACTGCCCCTCCGAAGAGCATCCCACCCTGCCTCATTCCCTGCCCCTGTATTTCCCCATGTCTAACCCAAACATCCCTGGACACTGCAGGCAATTTAACATGGACAATTCACCTAGCCTGCACATCTTTGGACACGGGAGGAAACTGGCGCATCCAGAGGGAACCCACGCAGACACAGGGATAATGTGCAAACTCCACACAGACAGTCGTCCGAGGGTGGAATTGAGCCCTGGTCCCTGGCGCTGTGAGGTAGCAGTGCTAACCACTGAGCCACAGTGGCACCTCTATATTCCTTTGTAGAATACTAATGTACTTATTACAATCTGTCCTGTCATCCATCTTTTATCATCAATGAATTTGGATACATTTTGCTCTGGCCCTTCCTCTAAGTCATTAATATAGACAGTAAATAATTGAGGCCCTAGGACCAATGGAGTAGAAGAAAACAAACTGTTGTCTCCCTGTACACAGGGCAGAGGGGCATTTGAACCTGAATCCTAGGATTCTGGGTTTACTAGATTGGTGTCAGCATCACAATGCCATTGCCTGCCCTGTCTGTCTGAGAGATTTACAAAGTTCCCCACAGAATTTTCCCTAAACAGACTGAAGTGATCTTTCTCGTTGGATGAGGTATATATTGATCATGTAAACATTTCAGTGTTCCTCACTTTGATCAGACACATTATTGGATTGAAATGGTTTAATCAGCCAGTCATGATGTCCTATTCTTTTCACATCCCTCTCTAAACTGCCTACAATTCTTTACCTCCATCTCATTTTTTTGATGCCCTATAGTGTACATTCAGAAATGGACTCTTGGGTTAGCAGCAACTCCTTAACTGGGTTCAGATAGCTCAGTTAGCGAAATTGCTGGCTTCCCGTCACAGAGTGACACCAACATTGTGGGTTCCATTCCTGCACCAGCTGGCGTTACTATTCTCCTCAATCTCTCCCCTCAACTGCAGTGTGGTGACCTTCAGGTTAAGCCTCACCAGTTGCCTCTCTCTCATGAACGTGAGAGCAGCCCTATGGTCCAGTTAGACTATGATGACTTTACCTTAACTTGTGGGGTTAGTTTGAAGTAGTGAGATATCCCTGAATTGGAAGTGCATGCTGCTGACAATGAGAGGGAAGAAAACATTACAAATTGGAATGACAAGGTGTGGAGCTGGAGGAACACAACAAGCCAGGCAGCATCAGAGGAACAGAAAAGCTGACATTTCAGTCGGGACCCTTCTTCAGAAATGGTGGGGGGAGGGGAAGGAGGGTCTGAAATAAATAGAGAGGGGGGTGCGGTGATAGCAGGTAGATAGTGGAGCAGATAGGTGGGAGAGAAGACAAACAGGTCACGGGGGCGGGGATGAAGCTAGTAAAGGTGAGTGTAGGTGGGAAGTTGGGGTGGGGATTGTTCAGTGAGGAAGGAAGGGTGGATAGGTGGGAGAGAAGACGGACAGGTCAAGGAGGTGGGGATGAGAGGCGGTTGCTTGGAAAATGGTCCTATTCTCAGCACTGACACCCCTTGCTGATGTTGGAACATGCTCGGTGGAGATAAGCTGAGGGTTTGTTTTTGCCTCTATTTGAGAAAGAAAAAGACTTTAATGAGAGTCAGAAAATAATTTGGAGCAGAAGAGTTATCCCATGGGGTATGTTTCTGAGGCTGTGTTCATCTATAATTGATAATATATGTCTCATGATATCAAACATTTATAATCTTCCTATTGTTCCACATTTACAAAGTTGTTGAAATATTGCTAATTAGCACAGTGACAATAGATTCTTATTAAATATGTGTCAATTATTCATGGTCTTACTATAAATGCTTTAATATTTGTGATATTAGAAGTTTATGAAGCATCAAATCCTGGTGAATGGTGAATTCTCTCCAGCTGGGACAGTGTTAGTCTGTCAGGAGTCTCCCCTTCGCTGTGTGTTTAGCTCCATCTCGCTCCACCCAGCGTAACTCTGGAGTCATATTCTGAGGCTGACTCACGTGAAATTATACTTCCTGGGTATGTGCAAGAGTAGAGCTGCTTCAAGTGTAGACGGTCCTGACCACTGTCTCGATTCAACTCAAATGTATTGGCAATAAGCAGATATTCCCAGAGCTCTACCCAGGCCAGGGCAATCTCAATGTGGTATCGCAGGCAGCAATATGATACTGCTGTTATTGATCTGAGGCAGGTTCTCAGCTACGCATCATCCTCAGTCTAAGTGTTAGAACATAAGGCACAGTGGGGAAAATCTCTACAGAATTTAGTTTAGTCTGACATTTATTGCAGATGTACAAAATATCTGTAAACTGATCTCTTAAGCACGTGCTGCATTTAATGAGTGAGTCTTACATTAGGGACCCTTTTCAAAGACTATTTGATCCTTGTTTTTGCGTGATCTGGAACCACATGATGCTGGCAACAGGGAAATAATTGTTAATGCCCACTATTAGCATTTTAATCAGCAATATTTTAATATCTTCTTAAAATATTAATTGCTCAGGATGTTATGGAGAGGAACTACACGGGAGAATTTAAACTAATGCCCACATGATTGAAATTAGAGTGTTGTTTTGACATTGATTAAAAATTGATTTATTGAAGAATTTTATGAAAAGCCTCTCTTAATAACGGCTAACATCTCATTATCCTTCCTGATCACATGTTGTACCTGCAAGCTAACTTTTTATGATTCATGTATCAGAACACCTAGATCCCTCTGCATTGCGGAATTCAGGCATTCTCCATTTAAGTAATACTCTGCCTTTTTGTTCCTCCTGCCAAAGTGGCCAACTTCACATTTTCCCACAACGCACTCCATCGGCCAGGTTTTTGCCCACTCGCTTACCTATTGATCTGCATCCTAGTTATGTCACATTCATAACATAGTGTCTGACCTATTTTCGTGTCATCTGCAAATTTAACCTTCAATCTCTTCATTAGGACATTGATATAAATTGTAAGATGTTGAGTACTCAGTACAGGCCCCTGCCAATTCCTCAGGTAAGAAAACTGAAACTGCACACAATATTCCAGCGTGTGCTTCCACCAAGGCCCTGTACAGTTGCAGCAAGACATCCATACTCCTGTGCTCAAATCTTCTCACTATGAAGGTCAACGTACCATTTGCCTTCTTTACTGCCTGCCGCACATGTATCCTTACCTTCAGTGACTAGTGTATGGGACCTCCAGGTCTGACTGCATATTCTTTCCTCCCAGTCCATCACCATTCAGATAATTATCTGCCTTCCCGATATTGCTCCCAAAGTGGATAACCTCACATTTATCCACATTATACTGCAGCTGCAATGCATTTGCCCACTCACTCAGCCTGTCCAAATCACACTGAAGCATCTTTGCATTCTCCTCACAGCTCACTCTCCCACCCAACATTCACACAGGCTGCTCAACTCCGTGGTTTTTCTGGTTTCAGCTGGTCTTAAAACTGTGTTGACAATTTCTTGAAAAAAAATGGTTGTGTGAACTGCTCTGTTCACTAGACAATCTCCGATCTCTTTCTTGATTCTGACTGTTGTAACCATTTTACAAATGGTGTGTTCTCATCACTGCTTCCATCTTCTATCGTGTAGGTTGGTACCACATAATGGGTTTAAGATCTTCACAGACTGGTCAAGGAGAAGAAAATATCAAAAGTTAACTTCAGGCTTAGCTTTCAAAGTAACACTGTTTATTACACATTAATACCAAACATTGCTGTACATTTACCAGGTTGTGATCTAATCAGATAAGTGCTATTTATCTTCTTTGTGAGTTCTTGCCCACATGCTCATAAGACTTTCTGTCATTCTAGAGGGTCTGGTATAGTGGTTTCTGTTCTAACTCTGCCCATATTGTGTTATTTATGCTCAGTGATGTACCACTTCACAGGCATCACTGTGAGATTGATAAGGGGTCCTAAGAGCCTTGCATAACAGGATTGTACCGGCTAGCAAAGTAAACTTTGTTTCATCTAAAACCTTCTGCATTTTCCATGTGATATAAAGTAATTGCATACCCCATTTCATCATTTTGTGATTTTAAAAATGATATTTGGAAATGTTAGCATTCTCACTTTACATGGGGTTTGATCCACCTGGAAGCACCAGCTGGTTTGAGTTTGATTGAACTGCAGATGTAGTGTTCGTGTTGTTAATGGGAAAATAATCATCACATGAGAGGAATTACTAACAGAGCTGCAAGAGCGAGATGTTTCTGATCTACAGGAGAGACATTGATTAGAATGCTATGCATAAAAATGGCAAGAGGTTGGAAAATGTAAATGTACAAAAGGGACTGAGTGGCCTTGTCAAACATCACTGAAAGTCAACATT
Organism: Ginglymostoma cirratum; assembly: GCA_024137785.1. Lineage (NCBI taxonomy): Eukaryota > Metazoa > Chordata > Chondrichthyes > Orectolobiformes > Ginglymostomatidae > Ginglymostoma > Ginglymostoma cirratum. Next base: position 27,150,291 of record JAHRHZ010000071.1, on the reverse strand, counting down.
CGGGTGCAGAAAGTTATTAGGAAGGCTAATAGAATGTTAACCTTTTTCACAAGAGGATTTGAGGATGAGAGTAGTGAAGTCTTGCTTCAATTGAGTAGGAGCTTGGTTAGACTGCGCCTGGAGCAATGTGTGCAGTTTTGGTCTCCTTATCTCAGGGAACATATTATTGCCACAGAGAGAAGTGAAGGCTGAGCAGACATGTTCCCAGGATGGTGGGTCTGTCCTAGGGAGACGGACTGGGGAAACTGGACCTGTATCCTTCACAGTTTCAAAGAATAAGAGGTGATTTCATTGAAAGGTGATAAATACTTTCAGGGCTAGACAGGGGAGATACAGGTAAGATATTCCCCCGACTAGGAGTCTAGAACCAGGGCCATGTTTAAACATGAGGAAATTAACATTTTGGACCGAGATGGGGAGTTGTTTTTTTGACCCAGAGGGTGGTGAATCTTTGGAATTCTCGGCCACAGAGGGCTGTGAAGGCTTAGTTTTTCAGTGTGTACAAATTAGAGATTGAGGGATTTCTGATTACCAGTGGTGTACAAGGTTATGGGGTTAGGGTGTGTAAAAGATACTGAAGTGTTTGATCTACCATGATCATACTGATTGGCAGAGCAGGCACAATGGGCTGAATGGCCTACTCCTATTCCTATGTTTCTAGCAGAATAGATGAGGGTCAGGCTGGGAGAAATGCTCAGGTAGATCTGGTCAATACAAGAAAATGCAAATCAAATACAATCTGAGGAGAGCTGTTTCTTAATTCATTCTGAGCAGGTGGTGTCAGTGACAAGTCCAGCATTTATTTCACATCCCTGGTTGCACATGGGAGAGGTGCAGGAAGGTTTAGGAGAGGTTAATCGGTGAAATTTGCCAATGCTAATTATAGATGTAAATGGTATTTTAATGCCTCCCCATGCTATAACAATAAATGTTGCTGTAGCTTTTATGTGCTTTCTCCAAGTGCAGCACCTGGAAGAGGATTGCAAAAACTGTCAGCTTCTCAATCTGTGTTCACCCAGTGACAGATGTACCTCCCATAGGGCTTGGCAGCTTGTCCATTTCCCTGAAACTGATGACTAGCAATGGGACCCAGGGTAAAGATTGCATCCTTTTGCCAATGCACAGGTCTTTGTGGTCTGGACCCATTCATCATCAGTCAGTCCAATGGCATATCAGGTGGTCAATATAAACTGCCAGCAACACAGCCTGGTGAATTCTCAGGCGGTTTCCTTCGATGACAAAATCATCAACAAAGGCCGGTGCTTGGGTTTGGCCTGAGATGTTGGTGGTGACTCTCATCACAAACACCATCCAAAGAGCAATCGAATGAAAATGAAAAGCTCATGCTGTCTATTATTGGAAAGTCCTGAGGGTTATCAATCCAGGCACTGCTCCATTGATGGTGTACACTTCCTACAGGCACAAGCTCCAAAAGGTTAATATATTATCAGTGGAAGAGCTGGGCTGCCCACATTTTAATGACAGGTCCTTACTCATGGGAATTCTAGGCACTTGGCTGGACCGTGCTATTGAATGCTTGTGAGATTTGCAGGACCTCATGATCAGCTTGGCTCAGTTTGTTTGGCTGGTCTGGACCGGATTGGTCTGGACTGGGTTGGATTGGATTGGACTGAGTGGGCCTGTACTGGACCGGACTAGGCTGAACTAGACTGGACAGGACTGGATGGGACTAGGCTGGACCGGGAAGGGCTGGACTGGGCTGGACTGGGTGGAACTGGGATGGACTGGGCTACTTTGTGTCTATGGTGAAGGAGGATACTGTGTACATCTATTTGCAGCATGTGTGCTGTGTCCATTGTACATTGTCCTGAACATTGTAATTGGATTCTCTGGACCTGTTTCACATGGATAAGCTACCCTCCGGATAGGAGCCAGCCTGGAAATTGTCTCAGGTCTTGGGGGCAATGGAAAGATCCCCTCATTCCCATTTTGCAATTGCTGGCAGCCCATTTTCAGGGAGTGAAATGCCAATAGGTGGCAAGAAATGGCTGCCTCAGGAATGTGTTATATATTGGCCACAGATCATAACATAGACAGACAAACAGACAGACAGACACACACACACAAACACACACACACTCTCTCTCTCACACACACACACACACACACACACACTCACTCATTCACTCACTCATTCACAGGCAGACACAATCAGGGGTGGAGATGTTTGCTGATGATTACACAATGTTTAACATTATTCGCAACTCCTCAGATACTGAAGTGGTCTATTTCCATGTACAACAAAATTTGGGCAATATTCGAGGTTGTGCAGATAAGTGTAAAGTTACATTGCCACAAGTGCCAGGAAATGACCATCTTCAGTGAGAGGCAAACTGTAAGCACTTGTTACGGAGGGGTTGTTTAAAAGAAATGAACTCCGTGATACTCACTTTATAACCCACATGTAACAATTTATTTATCGAACTCTAACAGTTAACAAATTAATAGAACTACTAACAACCCAAACCATTCTCCCTTAGCTACTAACGATTCCTGAATAAAAAGAAACTCTAATGGTATGCTGTTCTAATGGATAGAAATCCCACTTATATAAACCAAATTCATATTAAATAAAAGCTTAATGTCTCAAAATTACAGCCAGGATAAATCTTCTGGATTGTTGTTTGCCTTCTCTGCTGTTTTCCATTCAGGTACACCTTCATCTGTTGAATTGTTGTGTCAAAAATATTAGCTAGGCGTGCCATCGTATTTACATTTAGATAGTGCTTACTCTGAGATCTTAGAGATTTCAGTGAAAGCCAGTGATTTACTCTTCCTTTAGAGTTGATGGCTGTTGACAGCTGTTCAAAGAACAAAGAACAAAGTAAATTACAGCACAGGAACAGGCCCTTCAGCCCTCCAAGCCTGCGCTGATCCAGATCCTCTATCTAAACCTGTCGCCTATTTTCCAAGGATCTGTATCCGTCTGCTCCCTGCCCATTCACGTATCTGTCTAGATACATCTTAAATGATGCTATCATGCCCGCCTCTACCACCTCCGCTGGCAACGCGTTCCAGGCACCCACCATCCTCTGCGTAAAGAACTTTCCACGCATATCTCCCTTAAACGTTTCTCCTCTCACCTTGAAATCATGACCCCTAGTAATTGAGTCCCCCACTCTGGGAGAAAGCTTCTTGCTATCCACGCTGTCTATACCTCTCATGATTTTGTAGACCTCAATCAGGTCCCCCCTCAACCTCTGTCTTTCTAATTTAAATAATCCGAATCTACTCAACCTCTCTTCATAGCTAGCGCCCTCCATACCAGGCAACATCCTGGTGAACCTCCTCTGCACCATCTCCAAAGCATCCACATCCTTTTGGTAATGTGGCGACCAGAACTGTACGCAGTATTCCAAATGTGGTCGAACCAAAAGTCCTGTACAACTGTAACATGACCTGCCAACTCTTGTAGTCAATGCTCTGTCCGATGAATGAAAGCATGCTTTGTGCCTTCTTGACCACTCTATTGACCTGCGTTGCCACCTTCAGGGTACAATGGATCTGAACACCCAGATCTCTCTGTGCATCAATTTTCCCCAGGGCTTTTCCATTTACCATGTAGTTCGCTCTTGAATTGGATCTTCCAAAATGCATCACCTCACATTTGCCTTAATTGAACTCCATCTGCCATTTCTCCGCCCAACACTCCAATCTATCTATATTCTGCTGCATTCTCCGACAGTCCCCTTCACTATCTGCTACTCCACCAATCTTAGTGTCATCTGCAAACTTGCTAATCAGACCATCTATACCTTCCTCCAGATCACTTATGTATGTCAGAAACAACAGTGGTCCCAACACGGATCCCTGTGGAACACCACTGGTCACAGTTCTCCATTTTGAGAAATTCCCTTTCACTACAACTCTCTGTCTCCTGTTGCCCAGCCAGTTCTCTATCCATCTAGCTCGTACACCCTGGACCCCATGCGACTTCACTTTCTCCACCAGCCTTCCATTGGGAACCTTATCAAATGCCTTACTGAAGTCCATGTATATGACAACTACAGCCCTTCCCTCATCGATCAATTTTGTCACTTCCTCAACTTCACAGATGGCAGCTTGCCCTCACCCAGATTTTCAAATGCCATCTTCTTCTATACCCTTGATGACCTATTAATTTCTTACAATGGGATTGGTTTGAGGTTGTCAAAACCATCAGATTTAAATTTAATTGGGTTTTGGTATCTCGGGCCTAGTTTAAATTAATTGGCTAAATTCAAAAATCTGTTATCCTGGTAACAAAACAAACTGTGGCTATTTTTTCTAACCGTACACGCTTTGATGGAAATGCTTCAATTTCGAGAACTAACTGTGCATCTGCAGACTTTCTTTAAAATCGCCAAGCCTAGAAAAGCACATCATCTTTTAAAGGGACCATGCACTCTTTCCTCCCCTCCCCCCCCAACACCCCGTCATTGTACAAACAAATTCGAACGTCCTGCCTTCTAATCCACAAGTACTATACCAACGTCGCAACACACTTCACATTCAATAGAATTATCATTGCCAAATCTCTCCTGGGAGTTACCATTAACCAGAAGCTGAACTAGACTAGCCATATAAATATTGTGCTCCCAAGAGCAGCTAAAAGGACAGGAACCCTGCAGTGAGTAACTCCCCTCCTGACTGTCCAAAGCCTGTCCATGATTTACAAGGCACAAGTCAGGAGTGTGATGGAATACTCCCCACTTGCCTGGATGGGTGCAGCCCTAACAACACTCAAGAAGTTTGATACCATCCAGGAAAAAGCAGCAACTTGATTGGCATTACATCCACAAAACATTCAAACCCACCAGCATAAACCTTCAGTAGCACCAGTGTGTACTATCTACAAGATGAACTGCAGAGACAAACCAAGGATCTTTCACCAGCACCTTCCAATCTTGAGACTTCCACCACCAGAGAAACAGGGCAGCATATACCATTGGGAACATTACCTTCTGTACCCCTTTAAGTCCCTCACCATTGTGGCTTGAAAATGTCTCGTTGTTTCTTCAGTGTCACTGAGTCAACATCTTGGAACTCATTTCCCCACAGAATTGTGTGGCTGCCTACAGTGCACAGACTGCAATGCGTCAAGAAGGCGGCTCAGTATCACCTTCCCAAGGGAAATCATGGAAGAGCATGCAGGGCCAGCTAACAACATCTATGTAAAGTATAATGAAATGAAAGGTGCGATGCCTCCCTTGGTTTGAATGAGAGCATGGAGGTACTTTGATCAACATTCCTGAACAAGTTACAACACATGCATTGATCATTCATTTCCTGATATTTGGGAGATCTTAAATGATACATAACAGCGGCAGCTCACAGTCACCTTCACAAGGGCAATTGGTGATTGGCAATAAATGCTGTTTGATCCCAGTGACACTCATATCTTGTAAAAGAATTTTAAAGTATAGAAATGGGGACTTGAGGCAATCTTTTATCAGGATAATTTCATTTCCTCATCAGTAAACCTTGATCTGTGCAACTAATATATTCATACATAAACTCACCACATATCATTTTTGCTAATTTATGTAAATTGACCCAATAATTAATTAAATTACTCCTTCTTAAGATAAGTGTGGGAATTCATTTTGTTAGGAAAAGTGAGGAGGCTCAATAGTATTAAGAACACAAGAATATAAATGGAGTCGGGAGCAAAGGGATATAGGGTTACAGATACATTACAGTGAAATATAATCCACACCTTTTAATAATATTAACAGATAGCCTGTTAATTAAATTATTTCATTCATTCTTGCTTTGTGAGGATGGTATGTAGGGGAGGTGTTTATTGGCCATCCCTAATTTGCCTTGAGAAGTTGGTTGTGAGTTAATCTCTTGAACAATGATAGTCTGCCTTATGCAGGTACATCCATAAAATGTTAATAGGGACTAAGTGCCAGGATTTTGACCCAGTGACAGTGAAGGAACAGCAATGTATTTCCAAGTCAGGATAGTGACTGGCTTGGAGGGGAACTTACGGATGCTGGTGTTCCATATATCTTCTGCCCTTATCCTTCTAGAAAGAAGTGGTCATGGGTATGGAAGATGCTGTCTGAGGAGCCTTGGTGAATTTCTGCAGTACATCTTATGGATAGCACACACTGCTGTGACTGAACATCTTTTGGTGAAGAAGAGTGATTGTTGAAGGTGGTGGATAAGATGTCAATCTTTTTGAGTGTTATTGGAGCTGCAGTCATCCAACTCGCGGGGAGTATTCCATCACACTCCTGACTGTGCCATGTAGATGGGTTTTGGGGAGTTAGAAGATGAATTACTCGCCTTGGAATTTCCAACTTATGACCTGCTGTTGTGGCTATTATATTTATGTAGCTAGTCCAGAACACTTTCTGGAAAATGGTAACCCTCAGGATGTTGATAGTGGAGGACTTAGTGATGGTAATACCATTGAATGTCAAAAGGCAATGGTTAGATTCTCTCTTGTGTGGTATTAATGTTATTTGTTTTCACCTCAAGCCTGGATATTGTCGAGATCTTGCTGCATTTGGACACGGACTGCTTCAGTACCTGAGGAGCCATGAATGGTGCTGAACGTTGTGCAATCATCAACATATAGCCCCATTTCTGACCTTATCATAGAATCCCTACAGTGTGGAATCAGGCCATTCAGCCCAACAAGGCCACGCTGACCCTCTGAAGAGCGTCCCACCCAGACCCACACTATCCTTGTAACCCTACATTTCCATGGCCAATCCACCTAACCTCCACATCTTTGGACTGTGGGAGGAAATCAGAGCACCCGGAGGAAACCCATGCAGACATGGGGAGCACATATACATTCCATACAGACAGTCACCCCAAGGCTGGAATCGAACCTGGGTCGCAGGTGCTGTGAGGCGGTACTGAGCCACTGTGCTGTCCTATGATGGAGAGAAGATCATTGATGAAGCACTGAAGATTGTTGGGTCTAAGACACTATCCTGAGGAACTCCTGCAGAAATCCTGGAGCTGAGATGATTGATCTCCAAAAACTACAACCGTGTGCCAGGTATGACTCCAACCAATTTTCACCCATTCTCAATGACTCCAGTTTTGCTCAGAATCCATGATATTATGTTCGGTCAAATGCAGCCTTGCTACCAAAGGATGTCACGTTCACCTGCCCCTAAAATTCAGCTGATTGGATTAAACCCTAATGAGGTCAGGAACTGAGTGACCCTGGCAGAACTGACACTGAGGATCAGAGAGCAGGCTAGTACTGATTAATATCACATGATGGCAATGCCATCTGGCACTTTACTGGGAATGACCAAGAGAACACAGATTGGGTGGTGATTGACTGGGTCGATTTTTCCTTGTTTTTGTGGACAGGGCATAGCTGAGCAGTTTTCCATATAGTCTGAGAGATGTCAACATTACAGCTATTTAGGGGCATGGCTAGTTTAAACTGCAAACTTTAAGGTTTTGGAGTAGATCAGTAGCTCGGGTTGCGGGTGTTGACATTGTTGAAGTTGGTTGGCTCGCCGAGCTGGTTTCTTGTTCCGCAGATGTTTCGTTACCATGCTGGGTAACATCATCAGTGTAGCTTCTGATGAAGCGTCGGTGTGTTTTCCCATCTGGTTTTTAAACTCTGGGGTCCATTGAGATGGATTGCCTCACTTCTGGGTTTCCTCCGTAGTGGAATGTATATTGGGTCGTGTTCAATGTGTTTATTAATAGCGTGCTTCATGGAGTGCCATGCTTCCAGGAATTCTCATGCTTGTCTCTGCCCTGTCCCAGGATCTTGGTGTTGTCCCAGTCGAAATGGTGGTTCTCCTTGTCCATGTGGATTGAGATGAGTGAGTATTGGTTGTGTCTTTTTGTAGCCAGTTGGTGTTCATGTACCTTTGTTGTTAGTTTCCTTCGTGTTAGTCTGATGTAGTTTCTCGCAGTCTCTGCAGGGGATCTTGTAGATGACACTGGTCCTGTCCATGGCGGGGAGTGGGTCTTTAGTTCGGGTGAGCAGTTGTCGTAGGATTGACATTGGCTTGTGTACCACTGTGACGCCCAGCGGTCGTAGGAGTCTTGTGGTGAGTTCCGACGTGTTTCTGATGTAGGGTAGTGTGATGAGTGCGTCGGGGCGTGTAGTATCTTTCTGATCTTGTTCGTGTAGGCATCTTCTGACCCAGTTCTTTGGATATCCATTATCCTTGAAAACCTGGAAGAGGTATTCCTCTTCCTCTTGGTGTAGGTCCATGTTGCTGCAGTGTGTTGTTGCCCTCAGCTGCACTGCGGATGTTACCCAGCAGGGTAACGAAACATCTGCGAAACAAGAAACCAGCTCGGCGAGCCGACCAACCTCAACAACCTCAACGCAAACTTTCATTACAACCGTCAGCATATCATTAGGGTCCATTGCCCTTACAGTACCCAGTGCCTCCAACAGTCTTCATACCATGTGGAGTGAATCGAATTGGCTGAAGACTGGTATCAGTAATGCTGGGAATGACTGGATGAAACCGAGATGGATCATCCACTCAGCATTTCTGGTGAAGATTGCTGCCAATGCATCAGCCTTATCTTTTGCACTGATGTGCTGGGCTCTTCCATGTTGGGGATATTGTGGAGCCACCTTCTCCAGTAAGTTGTTTATTTGTCCACTAACTCTTATGACTCGATGTGACAGAAATGGTCTGATTTGTTGATAAATGCAATCATTTTGTTTTGTTGAGAACATGCATTTTCCATTGATTAGCCTTGCTTGTATCTCTGTGTTACAACTTGTTTGGCACCTCGTGTTTGATACGCCTGGTGCTGCTCCCAGCATGCTGTCTCATATTATTCATGGACTTAGGGGCTGGAGACCATTTTTTGATCACACTGAAAAGCTAGACTCATGTGGTACTCACTGGGCTGCCTGACAGACTTTTCTTTTTCCTTTTTTAATTGAGTTATTCACTGACAGCCTACAGGCAGAATAAATTCAAATTTCAATGTTCCACTTTGTGAGTATCTTTGGTGAACTGTTGTTCAGATTTTTGCAATCTGCTGCGATATATTGGTGGTGCTTACTGGCTTTACCAGTTTGTAATTTCTGTTTGTGCTATGTGCAAAACTTTTAAATCTTTTCCTTCCCAGGCATAAATATTGCCCAGGTCTGAAATGAACAGTACAACTCATCTGTCTTCTCAGCTACTATTTGCAAGTTTTTTTAACAGCAGCTGGTCATCGTCCACAGAGCTCCAGACAAATCTGTTTAACATTCCAAGTAATCTCATTCCAGTTAGCGAAATTCATAAATAACAGAATTGAAAAGTGAATATTGCGGGTACTGGGGATTTGAAATAGAAGCAGAAATGCAGAAAAAACTCAGCAGGTCAGGCAGCATCTATGTAGAGGGAGAAACAGTTAACATTTCATATCTATGACCTTTCATTCGAACAGGGAAAAAGTCCAAGTGTGATATGTGTCTCCTGTCTTTCACCCTATCACAGAACATCCATTTGTCCTTCTCAACCCTTGCTTAAAACCTATCACACATCAATTTTTCCAGTTCTGATAATCTGCTAACTTGTTGAAATTTTTATGGCATTTTCTGTATTGTTCTAGAACTAACTGATCCCAAGCTCAATTGCATTTCCATCATATTTTGCACAGACCTGCAGAAGTTTTTCTTGATTGGTTTGTAACGAGATCTTCTGCTCAGAATGCAATCAAGTTCTGCTGCAAATCCTCGTGGATATTGGCAAATGAATGTTAGCATGTTGCGACACTGCTTCTCTATCAACATGAAGTATTAGGATGTGAATATCATCAAGCAGATCTTGTAGCCTGGAGCGACAATAAAAAGGGAATAAAAGCCCTGAATAATTTGTAGCAATTTTGTTAATATAAGTAAAAACTAAGAGGTGGGTGACTTGGTACGGATATAGTCAAGGGGATATGGCAGGGATAGCAGTGATAATGCTGAAACTGAGTTTCCAACATGGCTGCTATTTCACTGTCGTAACATGCTCTGTTTAAATAGTATTTGGGAGATCACTGCTCAGTCAGGATTAAGCAGCAGCTATTTGGAAACACTTTATACAAAACAGCTGAGGTTTAGAATGAGAATGGGAGAATCTAAATTTTAATACATACTTTGTACTGGTCTGCATTTCCTGAACTTCAGCTCTGATTTAATTAGCTGCAGGACTTTGAGTTTAAATCCTATAGCGGAGCTGGCCATTCAATTTTATAAATTGACCCATGAAAACACCTTCAGATAAATAATTTAATTCAAATTAGAAAATGATTGTATTTAGGTGAGCCCATGTCGTGCTGATTTGTGAAGCTGGCAATCTGATTAATGGAAACAGTCATACTAGCTCACAGGGATTACTGCCAATGAAATCTTAATGTAGCTCTGACAGACCATCCCAGCCGGAGCTAGGGAGTCAGAGAGATTAGGTACACAGCATCAGCAAACCACAGTGAGTGACTGTCAGAGCCTCATCTTATGTCAAGGTTTGGAGTGAGCCAGGAACAATGGGGCAATTGTTATGCCATCAGAAAACTCAGGAGATGGGGTGTTCAGTACGTGCTGGAACATAATGGCACTGAGGGTTGTGACATAATGTCACTAGACTAGTGATCTAGAAACCCAGACAAACATTCTGAGGAACAAACACAGACAGTGCTGAAGAAACTCAGCAGCTCGGGCAGTATCTATGGACAGAGAAACAGAGTTAATGTTTCATGTCTGCTATGACTTTTCTTCAGAATGACCTTAGAAACACAGGTCAGCTGGGAATGTAAAATGTGAGGAATCTGAAAGCCCATCCCTACTTACCCACCTTTAAAAATTCCTTGGTCAGTGTACAGGGTACAGAAAAAAAATGTTGTTAATGTTTTCTTTCTGAAGCCCAATCAGTGGGAGATTTCAGGATTCTGAAAGGTATCAGTCAGTCGTTTTACAGTCTGCTGAAGGATTAAGCTGGTCATTTCAGCACACCTAAATTCTGCTTTAGTTGATCAAAATGATTTAAAAATCTACTGTTATTGGCAATGCCTGTTCAAATTTTTCTGGGCTGTTTTGATGGGCTATTTTAGTTTCCCTGGTGACTGTTACAGGTAACCACCAAACTGGCTTACAGGAAGTTATGGATGGAGTAAGGCTAAAAAGGATATAGCTTACCTTTTTTTTACTGTAAACCTACAGTGGTGAGTAGAGTGGGTTCCTTTTTAATTATATGTTTTATTGAGATCTGTCTCTTGATTAGTCTTTAAAGATATAAAAACATAGGTATGAAGTTAGCCTAGAGCAGTGTTTTTTCGGGCAGTAAGACTGTGCTATTTCCTGGGTCTATAGATAGTTCAGGTGCAGAGATGGCCTTTGGTATAGTGATGTGCTCTTCCTGTTGGATGTGGGAGATCAGGGAGACTTTCCATGTTACTGATGATTACGTCTGCAGGAAGTGTGTTTGGTTGCAAATCCTACTGGATCACATGGATTGGTTGGAGCAGCAGTTAGAGGCAATGAGCAATTTGCAGGAGCTAGGGGGTGTGATAGATGGCAGTTGCAGGAAGGGAGATAAACGGAAGATAGAGTCAGGTAGATGGGTTACCTCCAGGAAAGGTAGCAGAGGGAGGCAGGTTGCGCAGCAGTTTCCTGTGGCTATCCCGAATCTCAAACAAGTATGCTGTTTTGGAAAATGTATGGGTGATGGACTCTCAGGGGAATGTAGCACAGACTTCCAGGTTTCTGGTACTGAGAGTGGCTGTAATGTAACAAGGGGTATATCAGGTTCCTTGTGACCAGTTATGACAGGGGACTAACTTGTCAAAGGCACAGACAGATGTTTCTGTGGCCGACATCAAGACATCGCTGCCTCCTTGGAGCCAGGATCAAGGATATTTCGGAAAGGATGCGAAATATTCTCAAACGGGAGAGGGACCAGCAGGAGGTCGTTGTATACATTGGAACTAACGACACAGGAAGATAAAAGGATGAGATTCTGAGGAGAGAATATAGGAAGTTAAGCGGGAATTTAAAAAGGAGGCTGTCGAGAGTAGTAATATCTGGAATACTCCCACTGCCATGAGCTAGTGAGGGTAGAAATAGGAGAATGGAGAAGATGAACGTGTGGCTGAGGAGCTGGTGCAGGGGAAAAGGATTCACATTTTTGGATCATTGGAATTTCTTCTGGGGTAAAAGTGACCTGTATAAGAAGGATGGATTGCACCTGAATTGGAAGGGGACTAATATACCGGTGGAGAGATTTGATAGGGGACAATTAATCTGGGGTGGAGGGGGGGGGTTGGGGTGCGTGGTCAGGTGGACCCAGGGAGATAGTGAAGAAACAGATCAGTCTGACACTGAGCAGTTGGGAAAAGGAACAACTCAAACAGTCAGGGCAAGCAGGGACAAAATAAAGAATGAGGTAGGACTGATAAATTAAACTGCATTTATTTCGATGCAAGAGGCCTAACAGGGTAAGGCGGATGAACTCAGAGCATAATGGGAACATGGGACTGGGATATCATAGCAAATACAGAGACATGGCTCAGGGATGGACAGGACTGGCAGCTTAATGTTCCACGGTATGGATGCTACAGGAAGGATAAAAATGGGGGCAAGAGTGGAGGGGGAGTGGAGTTTTTCTTTACAGCTATACTCAGGGAGGATATTCCTGGAAATACATCCAGGGAAGTTGTTTGGGTGGATCAGACCACCTTCACCCCACCACCATCCCACTTCCCCACCCCCCACCACTACCAATAGTCAGTGGGAATTTGAGAAACAAATTTGTAAGGAAATCTCAGGTATCTCTAAGAATAGTGGAGCTGGATGAACACAGCAGGCCAAGCAGCATCATAGGAGCAGGAAAGCTTGACATTTCGGGCCTAGACCCCTCATCAGAA
>JAHRHZ010000071.1:27126422-27137033 GCA_024137785.1 Ginglymostoma cirratum | reverse complement strand
AGGCCCGAAACGTCAAGCTTTCCTGCTCTTATGATGCTGCTTGGCCTGCTGTGTTCATCCAGCCCCACGCCTTGTTATCTCAGATTCTCCAGCATCTGCAGTACCTATTATCTCTAAGAATAGTGGAGTGGGTTACAGGAGGGGATTTTAACTTTCCAAACATAGACTGGGACTGCCACAGTGTTGAGGCTTTGGACGGAGAGGAATTTGCTAAGCATATACAAAAAAATTTTCTTATGCAGTATGTGGATGTACCTACTAGAGAAGGTGCAAAACTTGACTGACTGTTGGGAAATAAGGCAGGGCAGGTAACTGAGGTGTCAGTGGGGAGCACTTTGCATCCAGCGACTATAATTCTATTCTAATTTAGATAAATGTGAGGTGCTGCATTTTGGAAAGGCAAATTAGGGCAGGACTTATACACTTAATGCTAATGTCCTGGGGAGTGTTGCTGAACAAAGAGACCTTGGAGAGCAGGTTCATAGTTCCTTGAAAGAGTAGTCACAGGTAGATGGGACAGTAAAGAAAGTGTTTGGTTGGCTTGGTCAGTGCATTGTGTATAGGAATTGGGAGGGTCATGTTGTGGCTCTACAGGACATTGGTTAGGCCAGTTTTGGAATACTGCATGCAATTCTGGTCTCTCTGCTATAGGAAAGATGTTGTGAAACTTAAAAGTGCTCAGAAAAGATTTACAAGGATGTTGCCAGGGTTGGAGGGTTTGAGCTACAGGAAGAGGCTGAAAAGGCCGGGATCATTTTCCCTGGAGCATCGGAGGCTGAGGAGTGACCTTATAGAGGTTTATAAAATCATGAGGGGCATGGATAGGGTGAGTAGTCAAGGTCTTTTTCCTGGGGTGGGGAGTCCAAAACAAGAGGGCATAGGTTCAAGTTGAGAGGGGAAAGATTTAAAAGGGGCATAAGGGGCAACTTTATAGTGGAGAAGGTGGTGCGTGTATGGAATGAGCTGCCAGAGGAAGTGGTGGAGGCTGGTACAATTACAACATTTAAAAGGCACCTAGATGGGTAGATAAACGGGAAGGGTCTAGAGGGATATGGGCCAAATTCTGGATAATGGGACTAGATTTATTTAGGATAGGTGGTCGGCATGGACAAGTTGGACTGGAGGGTCTGTTTCTGTGCTGTACAGCTCTACAACTCTATAACTCTAGTGAGGAGGCCAGCACCATGAAGAGACAGTGGGAGAAGACATCATGTTGTTTAGATAGAGGTAAAGCAACTCACCGAAAATAACAAGAAGGAATGAGGAAGTTAGATATGAGAAAGGAGGTTCACGTTTGTGTCTGGGCAAAAAGATGCTTGAACGTTTTATTATTTTTGTTTTGGGAATATTTTAAAGTGCTTTCTAAGTCCAGCAAAACACCCTCCTCCCAGTATGGAAAATGGAGGTTATCTTTTGTATGTCTTTTGTGTTTGTGTAATCAGAGATAATGTAAATAAGTTTGATTATTAATGTTAGCCTGAGAAATGCAGTGGAACAGCACTGTTTTGACAAAGACTGTCGCGTAGCCTGAGTAACCTTTGATGTGAAATAGCTGAGTAGTAGAATGCAGGAACAGCAACTCATATTCAGCCTGGGAACCCTGCAGCCCAATGGTATCAATGTGGATTTCACAAGCTTCAAAATCTCCCCTCCCCCAACCGCATCCCAAAACCAGCCCAGCTCGTCCCCGCCTCCCTAACCTGTTTTGCCTCTCACCTATCGCCCCACCCCCATCTCCTGTCTACTAACCTCATCCCGCCCCCTTGACCTGTCCGTCCTCCCTAGACTGACCTATCTCCTCCCTACCCCCCTACCTACACTCACCTTTACTGGCTCCATCCCCGCCTCTTCGACTTGTCTGTCTCCTCTCCACCTATCCTCTCCTCTATCCATCCTCTATCCGCCTCCCCCTCTCTCCCTATTTATTTCAGAACCCTCTTCCCCTCCCCCATTTCTGATGAAGGGTCTAGGTCCGAAACATCAAGTTTTCCTGCTCCTATGATGCTGCTTGACCTGCTGTGTTCATCTAGCCCCAAGCTTGTTATCTCGAATCACGATCACTCCTGGATCATACTAGCTCATTAAACCTTCCCTAAAGAGGTGCTTCATGGGCTTTAAGAGGCCTGTGGTGCAGTGAGTACACTGGAAACAAAGCCTGTGTTGATGGGCCTAGATGATGTGGAGTGGAAGGAGATGCCTGTAGAATATCAACAATAACATAGACCAATTGGGCAAAACACCCTTTTCTTTGTGAATGCTATATTAACAACTGGAGATTGAAGATTATTGTGATAATTGTATTAGGGATATGAAATATGAATAAATGGGACAATTAAATTACCTTCAGAACTCATTGCTAAACAGTCGTTTGGAGCCACAGTAATAATAATCAAAAAAGAAATTGTTTTAGATTTGTTCTGAATGAATGAAGCGGTGAACAACCAGCCTCATTGCAGAGACAATTCAAGTGAAAGGTACTTGACAGCAACCAACAGAATGTGAGTTGTATGGGAGGCATAGCCAGGGACAGGTTACAAGGAGAGTGTGTTACAAATTATAGCTGACACATGGTATTCAGGGCCCAGTGCATGTGTCTGAGATAACACACAGCACCAACAGCTTATAGCTGCTGTCAGTCAGTAGGTCATTTTAAAATGTTCATAGCTTCTTCTGTTGAATTTTGACATTCACAAGCCCCATTAAAAGTACCGCAGGGCTTGTCAAAGAATAAACATCATCAAAATGTTTAATCATTGTTCAGCGTGTCTCAAAGGAAGAGGATTCAACAGATTAAAATAATATAAAGTACGGCAGATGCTGGAAATCTGAAACAAAAGCAGAAATCGATGAAGAAACTCAGCAGGTCTGGCAGCATATTTGGAGAGAAAGCAGAGTCAATGCTTTGAGTCCCATGACCCTTTTCAGTACAATTAGCAGATTAGAAGATCTTCTTTGGAAAATTTAAGAGAATGTCATTCACTTAAGAGGGCTGTTAGAGAAAAATGTGGGAAGAAACGAGCAAAAATAAAGTTGTCAGAGTCCCCACACTTTCATCAGAGAGAGGCGACTGATGGTGGTTTAACCTGAGAGTCACCATACCTCAGGCAATGGGAGAATTTAAAAGGAGAGCCCTTCATGGTAACACTAGCTGGTGCATGAATTGAAACTATCACAGACCAGGTGTCCAGCCAACTGAGCTGACTGACTGCCATCGAGAAATGAGCAATTTGTAGAGCAGAAGACGAGACTTACCCAACATGAAGAGTATTGTGATTTGGTAACTCAGACAGTATCAGCAACTCCAAACCAACTGCAGTATCTTGGTATAACCAATTACCAACTGGACAAGAGGAGGTGCCGTTCTGCCTGGCCATCAAATGTTTACTGTGAGAGAAACTCGTGAGTTAGGAGTGGAAGGAGGCTATTCAGTCCTTGTACCTGCCCACCATTCAGCAAGATCACACCTGTTCTGATTATTCCATATTCATTCCTAATCCCGGAAACATCTCACTCCCTCGCTTATTAGGAATCCATCCATCTCCACCCTGAAATCTTCATAGACTCTGCTTCCACTGCTGCAGGTGGGACTGGTTTAGTTTGGGATTGTACCCAGTATGGACTGGTTGGACCAAAGGGTCTGTTTCTGTACTGTAAGCCTCTAAAACTCGGTGGTGGAGGGAATGGATGTTTGTGGTTGTGCTGCAAATCAAGCGGGCTAATTTGTTCTAAATGGTATCAAGTTTCTTGAGTGTTGTTGGAACTGCACTGATCCAGGCAAGAGTATTCCATCACATGCCTGATTTGTGCCTTGTGAATGGTGGACCGGTTTCGGAGAGTCAGGAGGTGAGTTACTCACTGTAGGATTCCTAGCCTCTGATCTGCTGTTGTCGCCACTGTGTTTATGTGGTGAGTTCAGCTCAGTTTCTAGCCAATGGTAATCCCTGGGATGTTGAGAATGGAGTATTCGGCAATGGTAATGCCTTTGATTGTCCTCAGCAAGCTCTAATGGGAGACAAAATTGCATTCTTTCTTATTATCCCAATTCAACCTACATTCTAATAGAGCTCAGACAACAGGTTCCAATTCTTGTTTTCGACTTTACCTTCCTGTTATATCAACCTAGCAATTCATTGCCCATTCCTGGTTTCCCTTTGAGCACCTGCACTCCATGTTGTGAAAAATAGACTGATTTGAAGGATTTTTCAAAAGTCAGGAAGATATTGAGTAAATCTAAATATGAGCTCCAGCAGCAATTAACACAGAAAACACAAGAAGATCACACTGTATGAGAAAAATAATACAAGGAAAACGCAAGAATTTACTCTGCTGTGTCTGACTCATTTCCTGCCCTTATCCCCTTCCCCTCCCTCCCAGAACCATGATAGGGTTCCCCTTGTCCTCACTGTCCACTGCCACTGGCCTCTGGCGATTCAAAGGATCACCCTCCAGCATTTCCACCCCCTTGAGCAGGATACTGGCGCCAATCACATCATCCTCCCCCCTCCCCCATCAGTGTACCAAAGACAGACTGTGACACCCTGTTGGGTCGTCTCCCACCGACAGCACCTCATCTACCACACGGCACTTTCCCACACAATCACAGAGTGTGTAAAACTGCCCATTTTACCTTGTCCCTCTCCACTTGTCAAGGCTCTTGGTACACCTTCCAGATGAAACAGCATTTCACATGTATTTAGTTTAATCCAGTTTCCTGCATTCGCTGCTCACAATTCCGTCTCCTATATATTATTGAGACTGAACACAGAGTGGGTGAACACTTTGTGGAACTCCTCCATTCAGTCCACAACCTCAGCCCGAAGTCTCCAGTTTCTGTTTCAATTCACCCTCTCACTCTCACTTTCCCATTCCTGTCGTTAACCTGCCGTAGTGTTCCAGTGAAAGCCAACCCAAGCCGGAGGAACAACAGCTCATTGTTCACTTTGGCACCTTACAGCCTTCAGGACTCAACATCGAGTTCAACAGTTTTAGAGCACGAACACTGTCCTTCCTTTTG
Organism: Ginglymostoma cirratum; assembly: GCA_024137785.1. Classification (NCBI taxonomy): domain Eukaryota; kingdom Metazoa; phylum Chordata; class Chondrichthyes; order Orectolobiformes; family Ginglymostomatidae; genus Ginglymostoma; species Ginglymostoma cirratum. The sequence continues at coordinate 27,132,019 of JAHRHZ010000071.1, read as the reverse complement.
ATTCTGTGTGTCACCATGAGCTGCTGTGAATCGAGTTTCTCGTGTTTTTGCTGTCAGACAGAGCTGTTCGTTTTTCACACTCACTTTGGGCCAAGGCTTTGTTTCTTCACAACAACCATCACCATTCCCTGCGCCTTTAGCTCCACAACATCTTTGTCATAGAACCTCTCCCTCCCTCTGCCCTATCCCAGAGCCTCCCTTTTGTTCTTCTTTCCCCTTTACAACAACCTGCCTTTAGCCCTGAAGAAGGGTCATATTGCACTCAAAATGTCAACTCTGTCTCCTTTTACAGACACTACCAGACCTGCTGAGTTTCTCCAGCCCTTTTGTCTTTATTGTAGATTTCCAACATTATACCACACTTTGCTTTTATTGAAGTACTGATTAAGGATGAGGCTTGATGTGAGTAATAAAGAATGAAGGTTTGAGTGAAGCTTAAACAACTGTAAACAGAGAAACATAGAAATGACAAGCAGGAGTCGGCATTCAGTCCATTGAGCCTGCTCCACCATTCAACAGAATCATGGCTGACCTTCTATCTTAACACCGGGGATGTAATGGCCAAATGGTATTATCGCTGGGCTCTTAATCCAGAAACCCAACTAATGTTCTGGGGACTCGGGTTTAAATACCGCCACAGCAGATCGTGGAATTTGAATTTAGTTAGAAAACTCTAGACTGAGAGACTAATGATTACCATGAATCCACTGTTGACTGTCAGGAAAACCCACTAATGTCCTTTAGGGAAGGAATCTGCCATCCTCACCTAGTCTTGCCTACATGTGACTCCAGACACACAGCTACATGGTTGATCTTTAACTGCCTTCTGGGCAATTAAGGATGGGCTATAAATGCTGGCCCAGTCAGCGACGCCCACATCTCAGAAATTTAAAATATGTCACACTTTTTCCCTATGCCCCAGGCACCTTTAACCTCTAGAAACCTGTTTCTTTCTCAAATTACATTCAGTGACTTGGCCTCCACAACCTTTTGTCGTAGAGAACTCCACAGAAGTACTAGCATCTGAGTGAAGCTATTTCTCCTCACGTCAGTCTGAAACAGCCTAGCCCATATCCTGAGACCTGGACCCCACTCCCCATGCCCCCAGGCAAGGGGAAATACCATTCCTGAACCCAATCTCTCCAGCCGTGTCAGAATAATGCCAGGAGTTAGATGTAAATTTAATTTTGGAGTCTCTGTTTAAAACTGACCTGGGAAAATTATCATAATGATTTGGTTTGGCACATGTCAAGCAGACTGGCAGATTTTGCTGTGACAGTTTCTGTTTCTCATTGAATCAGAAGTGTTCGAAGTATCTCCTGGTGCATTTTGGTGAGTCTACGTATTGAAGTTCTCATGCAATGTGATGTTTGGGAAATAGGCTCAGCAGGTAGCGCTGCAAGACAAGCTGCTATTGGATGATTGTGTTTCACTGAAAAGTTATGAGGATGGAGAAATGCAACACAGACATCTGTATCTACGGGCAGGACCTGTGCCTACTATTGGTCAGAGATAAAAGGTACTGCAGATGCTGGAGAATCCGAGATAACAAGCATGGGGCTGGATGAGCACAGCAGGTCAAGCAGCATCATAGGAGCAGGAAAACTTGACGTTTCGGGCCTAAACCCTTCATCAGAAACTGGTTCTAGCAGGAAGATGGGTGCAGAGTCATGGTCAATGCCAGTCGCCTGTTCCTTGGACCAATCAGCCAAGCAAGTTCTGTCCCATTCGAAGTGACACTTCCTCAGTGCTGGGCTCCCATAACCTTTCGGTTTGTCCACTGGACTGTTCCCAGACCCTGTCCCTTACAGAGTAAGAGAGGTGACAGTGTGCATGTGGATAGCTAGAAACCTCCATCACCCAAATTATTGACCATCTTTAGCAGAACCCATCAAAAGATATTCCAGTGTAATTAGTGAGTTATCAGAGAGCCTGGAAGCTAATTCAATGGGAATAATTCAATTTCAGGAGTAGTTGATGAATTGTACAATGATGATTGGTTGGCGCTGGGAAATATTTTGTGACAAACTGGATTAAATTATCTGCTAATTGCTACAATTTCAAAGCCTCAGATTTAACGAGTAATTCATCAAGTATCAAACTGGGAGATTTGATTTGACAGCTGATGGTGCTGCTAATTGTCAGGCACAAGAGTTTTAAGTTGGGGTTTGTGACTTGTTCGAGACATTAGCTGATGCTGGAAGACCCCAATTGGTTAGGGTCTAATGTGTGTCTAAGCCCTGGTCACGAGGATGGTTCACCATGGTTTATCGTTATAATCCAGCTCTCTTATATAGGAGCATGGCAAAGCCTATTTGGCCCATCTAGCCTGTTCTCCCATTTATTACAGTCATGGTTGTTTTTGCATTCACTCTATTTTCCTGTACGCTCCTTACATGCCTTAAAATTCTACCAGAAATCTGGCTACTTAAACTTTAAATATATTCAATGTTGATATATATACATCGTCTTGGGCAGAGAATTCCAAAGATTCACAACAATCTCGGAATGCAGAAATCTCTCCTCATCTGAATTCTATATGATCAGTCCTTGTCTTGAAACAATGTCTCTGATCAAGATTCAGGGGAAACAACCTCTAAATGTCTGAAACTGATAAAGTCCACATTCAGACCGTTGGATGGTAGGCTCCCAAGGCGGAATATGAGGTGCTGCTCCTCCAGTTTCCGGGTGGGGCCCACTTCCTACAGACTAAGGGGATGGCCATGGGAACCCGCATGGGTCCAAGCTATGCCTGCCTCTTCACAGGATACATGGAACAGTCCCTGTTCTGCAGCTACACTAGCACTATCCCCCACCTCTTCCTCTGCTACATCGATGATTGTATCGACGCTGCCTCGTGCTCCCATGAGGAGCTTGAACAGTTCATCAACTTTAGTAACATCTTTCACCCCCAACCTCAAGTTCACCTGGATCATCTCTGATACCTCTCTCTCCTTCCTGGACCTCTCTGTCTCCGTCTCTGGTGACCGCCTCAAAACTGACATCCATTTTAAGCCCACTGACTCCCACAGCTACCTAGGCTACACCTCCTCTCACCCACCTTCCTGCAAGAATGCGATCTCCTACTCCCAATTCCTCCGCCTCTGCCGAACCTGCTCCCAAGATGGGGCTTTCCAATCCTGAACATCCCAGATGTCCTCGTATTTCAAGGACCGCAACATTCCCCCCTTCAGTGGTCGAAAATGCTCTTGACAGCATCTCTCGCGTTTCCCACACCTCTGCCCTCACATCCCTGCCCCCCCAACAAGAACAGAGACAGAACTCCCCCTTGTCCTCACGTATCACCCCACCAATCTCTGGATTCAATGTATCATTCTCCGCCACTTCTGCCACCTGCAATCTGACCCCACAACAAAGGATATATTTCCCTCCCCTTATCTGCCTTCTGGAGGGACCGCTCTTGCCATGACTCCAGTCCACAGTCCCACTAGCCCCACCACCCCTGGCACTTTTCCCTGCAACCACAGGAAGTGTTATACCTCCCCCCTTACCTCCCCCCTCACCTACCTTCCAGGCACCAAACAAACCTTCCACATCAGACAGAGGTTCACCTGCACATCTGTCAATGTGGTCTATTGCATCCGCTGCTTCCGATGTGGCCTCCTCCACAATCGGTGAGACCAAGCGGAGGCTTGGAGACCATTTTGTAGAGCATCTGAGCTCTGTTCGTGACGAAAAACAACACCTTCCAGTTGCGAACCATTTCAACTTCCCCTCCCACTCCCTGAACGACACGTCTATCCTGGGCCTCCTCCAGTGTCACAGTGACGCCACCTGGAAACTGGAGGAGCAACACCTCATATTCTGCCTCGGGAGCCTACAGCCCAATGGTCTCAATGTGGACTTTACCAGTTTCAAAATCTCCCCACCCCCAGCCTCCTTCCATAACCGACCCTCCCTCTCATCCCTGTCTCCTTGGCCTGACACAACCTGTCCATCTTCTCTCCCACCTATCCACTCCTCCCACCTCACTGACCAATCCCCACCACTCCCTACCTGCACTCACCTACCAGCATCCCACCTACCTTCCCCAGCCCCACCTACCCCTCTCTCTATCTATTTCAGAACTCCCTTCTCCCTCCCCCGTTTCTGAAGAAGGGTCCCAACCTGAAACGTCAACTTTCCTGCTCCTCTGAAGCTGCCTGGCCTGCTGTGCTCCTCCATTTCCACACTGTGTTATATCTAAAGAAGTTTGAATGTTTTTTTTAAAACGTATACCCTCAGCATGGCCCTTGCTTGCTGATCCTGTTACTGGTGGCCACTCTGTCCCAGCCTGCCCCATGCTGCCTGCTGAAACCCACACAGCTGTAGTCTCCTATTTCCTCAGCTTTTCTCCATCAATTTCTAATTCTCCTTTTTTCTTTTCCTCTTCATTGACTCTATCATCTGTTTTTCAACTGGTCTCTTTAAAATGGCAGCTCAGTGGCTCCGTGGTTAGCACCTCTGTGTCAGAGCACCAGGGACCTGGGTTCAAATCCATCCTTGGGCGATGGTGTGGAGTTTGCACATTCTCCCAGGGTCTGTGTGGGAAACCTCCCACAATCCACCAAAGGTGTGCAGGTTAGAGGGACTGGACATGCTAAATTGCCCATAGTGTCCAGGAATGTGTAGGTTCGGTGGGTTAACCATGGGAAATGCAGGGGTAGGGGGTGTGGGTCTGGTAGAATACCCTTCAGGGGTGTGGACTTGATTCACCAAATGGCTTCTTTCTGCACCATAGGGATTCTATGATTCAAGAAGATTCTATGATTAAAAGGAGAGAGACTGAAGGATTTGTTAGAGTTTGAGACCAGCTATTTCCTCTGGTGATGCAGGCCAGAAGCAGGATCCCTGACCTGGGAATTCAAGGCAGGCTGTTGAAGGAGGATAGCAGGACACAGTTCAACATAGGAAATCATACTCTGGTGCTATTTCCCACTGCCAGACCACACTCGAGAATACTGTTCAAATTACTTCTAATTAATGGATTTTGATTGGCAAGGGTTACAGAACAAGGGTAGGCGGAGAGAGTTAATATATCCATGAGCCGTGATTGACCTGAATAGTAAAACAGACTCAGCAGATTAAATGCTTCCCACTTTCTCTCATGCTGCACGTAGGGCAATTAATTTAGGAACAATTCCGTTTTTATCACATAAGATTTACAGAATACTCCTGTCTTATTGTCACCCATTCTTTTTCAGAAAAATACAACTGAGTGGATTGTCCTTCACTGACCTCGATAGAATCTCTGCACACTGCACAGTTCGTTCACCCACTAACACTGGGCCGTTCACACCCTAACACCGGGCCATTCACACCCTAACACCGGGCCGTTCACACTCTAACACCGGGCCGTTCAGACCCTAACACCGGGCCGTTCACACTCTAACACCGGGCCATTCACACCCTAACACCGGGCCGTTCACATCCTAACACCGGGCCGTTCACACTCTAACACCGGGCCGTTCAGACCCTAACACCGGGCCGTTCAGACCCTAACACCGGGCCGTTCACACTCTAACACCGGGCCGTTCACACTCTAACACCGGGCCGTTCACACTCTAACACCGGGCCGTTCACACCCTAACACAGGG
>JAHRHZ010000071.1:27084089-27121422 GCA_024137785.1 Ginglymostoma cirratum | reverse complement strand
ACCGGGCCGTTCACACCCTAACACCGGGCCGTTCACACTCTAACACCGGGCTGTTTACGCTCTAACACCGGGCCGTTCACACTCTAACACCGGGCCGTTCACACTCTAACACAGGGCCGTTCGCACTCTAACACCGGGCCGTTCACACTCTAACACAGGGCTGTTTACACTCTAACACCAGGCCGTTCACACTCTAACACCGGGCCGTTCACACTCTAACACCGGGATGTTCACACTCTAACACCGGGCCGTTCACACTCTAACACCAGGCCGTTCACATCCTAACACCGGGCCGTTCACACTCTAACACCAGGCCGTTCACACTCTAACACCAGACCGTTCACACTCTAACACCGGGCTGTTTACGCTCTAACACTGGGCCGTTCACACTCAGGAAAATGAAGCAATCCAGTTTGTTTTATTTATTCAGTTGTGGGTCATGGACATCACTGGCCAGGCCAGAGTTTATTGCCCATCCCTAATTTGCCCAGAGGGCACTTGAGAGTCAATTGTATTGCTGTGGGTCTGGATCACATGTAGCCCAGACCAGGTAAGGATGGGAAACTTTCTTGTCTAGAGGTTTTTAATGAACCAGAAGTATTTTTCCCAACAATCAGCAACTGTTTCCTGGTCATCACTAACTCTTAATCCCTGAATTTTAGTTAAATCCAAATTCCACCATGTGCTAAGGGCAAGTGTTGAATCTGGGTTCCCAGGTCATTACGTGGGTGTCTAGGTTATAGTCCAGTGATAATACCACTGGGCCATCATCTCCCACTTAGAAAAAATACCTAGGGCTAAAGGGATCAAAAGGAGGAAATGGGAACAGGGGACTGAGTTGGATGATCAGTTGTGATCAAATTGAATGATGGAGCAGACATGAAGGGCTGAATTGCCTACTCTTGCTCCTATTTTTAATGTTGATATATGCCATTGAAAATAAGCAGAAGCCGATACTGTGAAGGTAAATATTATATAAAACCCTTTACACAGATTAACCTTTGCCCTCACTTTTCTATCCCTTTTTGTATTTTTATCATTTCTTCATTAAGGCATTAACTGCACAATAGCTCTTAGCAGCTGAATTCTCCCTGCTTAATATTGTTATAATTAAAAATTAGATTCCTTGTTGGAACATCATCATTTCTACTCCAGATTTCTGTCCTGTCTCTGGTGAGTAAGGAGACATTTAGAAAGCTTTTGAATCTAAGTCACCCCTGAGAATCAATGATAAAAAATTACAATCAGAACAGAATACTTGACTCAGAATCCGGTTGAAATCTCCATGGTTTCACTGGAAAACTTAATCTTCTATAACAAACTATAATTCGTCATCAAGATCTCCTGCATGTTGACATTGAAGGGAACATAAACTCACTTTGTATTGTGTAAGCGTACAATATTATTTAAAGGTATAGAGAAAGGAATACAGTGGATGGTGGAGAATGATGCGAGGTAATAGACAAGTTGAGAGTACAGGGCTGTAATTAAGGAGAGGTAAGTTGATTGAAACATGAAGCCATGGGTCAACTTATTCAATTGAAGTGCCTGTGCTGTAAGTTCCTATGTGTCCCTGTGTCCATTACTAGCATTCAATTAGGGCCTGAAGCCATTTCTATTCCAGACTTTATGCATTCCCTATTTTTTCTGAAAATTAAATTTAACTTTCTTTCAACCAAGTACTATTCACTTCACATTGGGATGACTGGCTGAATTTTCCAACTGGCACAGGGTCCTTGATGTTGCATGATTGAGTTTCAGACCTCGCCTGGGAGAATGATACCTGTCACACAGAACTGGGACAGGAAGCAGGACTCGTGCTGGAGGGACCCTGGCTTCGTGAGGATTAAATTAAACAAATGACAGGATTGTAGAAATGTGTTTTCACAGGCACCTTTGATTTAGGCGATTTCCAAAACTTGCTTAGGGCTTTGAACACGATTTGGTCTCTTCCATTCCATCAGCACCTAATCTGTCCATACTATCGTAATCAGGCAGAGACAGTCTTCTCTGTATCTGCTCCCAGGATGTTGATGTCACTGGCTGGGCAGCATTTATTATCCATCCCTAGTTTATTGTGAACTGCCTTCTTGAACCATTGCAGTCCATTTAGTGTAGGGGCACCTGCAATGCTGTTAGGGAGGGAATTCAAGGATTTTGATCCAATGACACTTAAGAAACGGTGTTATATTTCAAAGTCAGGATGGTGAGTGTCTAGGAGGGGAAGGTTGTGGTGTTCCCATGTATCTGCTGCCCTTGTCCTTCTAGATGGAAGTGGTTGTGGGTTTGGAAGGTGCTGTCTGAGGATCCTTTATGAATTTCTGCATTTTATAGATATGACACAATGCTGAAATGAGTATCTCCTGATGAAGGGAATAATTGTTGAAGATGGCACATTCCGTTGCTACTGAGCATCAGTGGTGGAGGGATCGGATGTTGGCAAATGTGGTGCCAATCAAATGGGCTGCTTTGTCCTGGATGGTGTCAAGCTTCCAGGCAAGTGGGGAATATTCCATCGCACTCCTGGCTTATACCTTGTAGGTGGTGGACAGGGTTTGAGAAGTAGAGAGGTAAGCTACTCACTGAAGGATTCCCAGCCTCTGACCTACTTTTATAGCCACAGTATTCATATGATCAGTCCAGTTTCTGGTCAATGCTAAGCTCCAGGATGTTGAAAGTAGGGAATTCAGCGATGCTAATGTCTTTGAGTGTCAAGGGGCAATGACTGCAGATGGACATTGCCTGTCATTTGTGTGACATGAATGTCACTTGCCACTTGTCAGCCTTTGTTCCCTTGCTCAAAAAAGGCGACTATTGGCTAGTTAGCTTAACACCCATTATTGGGAAACTCTGAAAGTCTATTATAAAGAATGTAATCGTGTAATTGAAGAATTCCAGAGGTGATTGAAGGAACTACTGATGGTGGTGGAGCATGGAGTGCGAGTGGACATTGCATCATTTGAATCATGGTCCAGAAGATATTGTTGAATATAAACGAAGATCTTGAAATCAAGGCCTTCAGGATTGAGAGGCAGCAGAGGTTAGGAATGATAACTGATGGGGTGTGATGTGGTTGGAGAAAGTAGTGTCAAATTAATGATTGTGTTGAGTCAGTCTCTGGACCTGATGAGGACTGTATTGAAAACGTCAGGGTGAGTGATGTGAATGAGGGTTACAACTGGAGCTAAAATGTTTCATGTCCAAGAAGGTGGATATAAAGTAATGGTATAATAGTTTATGTCTGATTTTTGCCTTTTCTCATACCTATCATGTACTGCACACAAATTATTTGTCAGCTTATATCTTGAGAGGACAGTTTGCATTTCGAAACAGAAAGGTTTCCATCACGATGTGATACTGATGCACCTGCATACAAAAAAGGTCAATAAACATCAAATTCCTTTTCATGCTAAAATGTTGATTATCACCATTGTCACAACAGGGGATAACCCTGACTTGACAATGTATTATTTTCTCAGAAACTACTGCAGCTTTGCTTCCATTTCCAAATCATTGACAAACAAGTGAAAACCACAGAGTTTGAGCTAATCTCTTTCTTATTCCAAACTGGGTCAATGTTCTCTGGCCTTAGAGTGCAATTAAATACAACAGATGAAACTGCTGGCTTTTAACAGGAATATTTCCTGAAACTGTGCTCCAGTTACATCATACAGTTGCACAACAAAAAGTGAACCTCTCATTGCCAACACTGGGTGAGGGATGATTTTGTTTTTATTTATTCATGGGACATGGGCATCACTGGCTGAGCCAGCATTTTTGCTCATCCCTAGTTGCCTTTGAGAAGGTGGCGGTGAGCTGCCTTCTTGAACCGCTGCAGTCCACCTGCTGTGGGTTGACCCACCATGCCCTTAGGGAGGAAATTACAGGATTTTGACCCAGTGACAGTGAAGGAACGGCAAAGCATTTCCAAGTCAGAATGATGAGTGGCTTAGAGGGGAACTTGCAGAGGGTGGAGTTCCCATTTATCTACAGCACCTGGCCTTCCAGAATTGAAGCTATTATGGGTTTGGCAGGTGCTGTCTGAGGAAACTTGGTGAATTTCTTCATCTTGTAGATAGTGTACATTGCTGCTACTGGGGGCGGTGGTGAAGGGAGTGGATATTTGTGGATGTAGTGCCATCAAGAGGGCTGCATTGTCCTGGATGATGTCAGGCTTCTTGAGTGTTGTACTCAGTGCCCTAAATAGAATCTGCCATGTTATCCACCATTAGGTGAAAAATGAATCAGTAACCTCTTTGCCAGTACTACTCTGAAACTGCCTGTTGGATGGTGTAGACCAACTGAATCGAATATTATTCACATGAAAGGCACCTGTCTTCAGCTCAGCCTCTCACTAGAGCTGCCTGTAAATCAGGAGGTTGACTTGGGGATTGTGAACAGTGGATGCCACCCCTTCTCCACAGAGTGAGCTGTTGAGTTTCTGATGTTTAGTATCATGACATTGATTGTACCTCGAATCTGTCTTTGGAGACTTTGGGTGTAGTTGTGGGATTTAGAAGGAGGCGTGGGGCTGTGGGTGTAATCTTGATTTTACCACCTCATCTCTCACCAGATGAGGTTTGATGCTTTTGTTAAACCCCCTAACTTTCTGGTGATTGAAAGGGCAGTCCCTTGGTTTGTTTTAACAGCTTGCTGTAGCTGTCCTTTGCTTCTGGAATGTAAACTGAACCTGTTGTGCAGCATCCTATGTGCTGTCCTATCAAGGTCCTTGCTCATAGAGGCAAACACGAAGTGGTTTCTCTCCATACTATATCTACCCACCACCCCGGCTCTCAGGTTATGGCAAATCAGGAAAGACTGGATGAACCAAAGGCTCCTTTCCTGCCTTTTATGTTCTTAATGGCTTATATCTACCTGACTTCATATTGATATACAGTGCATTCTTGCATTGAGTTTTCAAACTCCTTCTCATTTCTTCCATGTTAGTTAATTCTAATTGTGTTCTTCCTTCTGGAAGTTTTAATATTATTCAGTTCTTATTTTCTATCCTTTCCTGTGAGCCTAACTATGTTGTTGATATTCCTAATTTGATCTTTCATGTGCAATTGTCCCAGATATAAAAGAATATAACCATTGCTTTGAAGGATAGATGATGTTGAAACTTCCGATCTTGCACTCATTACTGTGGAGTAAGAAACAGCCTTGCACAAAAAGGACACTATTTTATACAGCCATGAGAAGGAGTTGTGCTGATTTGTTGGGCCATCAATGGCATGGAAATACCTAAGAACACTTAAATGTCAATCTTAATTTTATGACTAGGCAGATTAACTCAAGATGTTGCCATGAAAATACAGGGGAGATTGGCAATCTCCATGACTCCTTTTTATGTGCAAATTCCATTTGTCTACATTAATCTATGAATCGGTGTATTACATACTGATTCTAGCGCATGCAAGTTGGCACACACTGGGAGCCTGCCTGCCAATGAATGGGATGCCTTGTTTGATGACCTGAATGGTTGGTATCATTACACCAACTCAAGGCAAACACTGATATATAATTTTGCAAACCTGACAAAGGGACTGGAGCAGTCATACTCAACAGACATGGCTGCATTGACAAAAAGCACACTGTGTTCAGTGATTGTTGTAAGTTTATATCCATAGAATTGGTCACTACACATCACACTCAATGGTGAGCAGCAGAAATGCAATTGAGCTTGCGGGAGTGCGGGTAGAGTGGGGGTCGACCTATCCAATGTTTTATAGGATAGCGTTCAACGTCATTGTTCACTGCATCCACACATGCACGAGCTGCCCAAGACATACCAATACAATGACTGGCTGACTTTGCTTAACATGAATTGGCAAAATAGTTATGTGAGCTGTTGCAGTCAGTTAAATGGGTTCCACTGAGACCATTCCTAATCTTCATATTGAGACTTCACCTGATGAAGGAGCAACACATTGAAAGCTTGTGATTTCAATTAAATCTCATTGGACTATAACCTGGTCAGAGATAGCAAAAGTGCAGATTCTGGAGTCCGAGATAACAAAGTGTGGAGCTGGAGGAACATAGCGGGTCAGGCAGCATCAGAGGAACAGGGAAGGTGACGTTTCGATCCTTCTTCAGAAACCATTTCTGACCTGAAATGTCAACTTTCCTGCTCCTCTGATGCTGCCTGACCCGCTGTGTACCTCCAGCTCTCCACTAGACAATAACCTGGTGTTGTGTTACTTCTGACTTTGTTCACCCTACTCCAACACCTGCATCTCCACATCATGCTTTTTGGTACTGTAGCTTACTTACCAGCATATCTCTCAAAGAAGCCACTGACATCTGAACTATGTCACTATATCACTACATGTCAACTGTGTCTGAATCTCTGTTCGTCAAACGCATGAATTTAGCAACTCAAGCAGCAGAGTTTGGTTTCAATAACACTCCTTTTGCCTAAACAGATGGCATTGCCTTGGAATCCCCTTTAGGCCCTGCTCTTGCTCATATCTTCAATAAGGAATGTGTTTTCAATGGATTGACCACTAAGCCCCTCCTCCTTCCATATTTGGCGTATGTACATGACCAGTTTGCAATATTTGAATTAACAGATGCATCAAATAAATTATTTATACGTCTTTATAAGCTCCATCCTGTGCTCACTTTTATCATTGAAATGGAGCAATCAAACATGTTTAAAAACATCAGACGTGATAGCAGGAGTAGCCCCTCGAGACTGCTACTGCCATTTAATACCATCATGGCTGATTTCATCTCGTTCTCAACTCCACTTTCCTGCCTGATCCCCATAACCCTTCAGCCCATTGCTAATTAAACATCTCAATGTTCTTTCACTGTCTACCAAAACCTACATTCACCGATCAATATATACGTCACAATTCCTATATATGCTGTAAAACAGGGCTGGGATTTACGCAGGCAAAAGGAATTTGTCCAAATATTGCATCTTTTTCATGGTAAAAAGATGGAAATTGCCAATCTCAGCTGCATTTCCACGGCAACACAGTGACCAACCAGAAGTGACTTGTCTGCTCTGAGAATTAAGATTGACAGTTAACTGTTCTTGCTGTATCTCCAGACCAAGATGGCCCATTCAATCAATACCCTCGTCAGATTGTATAAAATAGGGTCCCTTTTGTCAAGTCTGTTTCTTATTCCTAACTGTGTTGAGTACATGACAAAAAGGTTGTTCTTCTTGTTTCCTTTTAGTCAAGTTGATGTTCTACACAAAGTGAGACAAAAATACAACAAAGGCCCAATTAGGGATATCACCAACATAGTCAGACTCACAGGAAAGTCAAAGATTAGCAAACTATTTGTTGAATTTTTATTTTCATTCATTTCTTTTGTGAGTAATTATAAGTTGCATAATGTTTAAAATGTTTAAAGTAAACAAAAAAATCACTCTAATGGAGATGTATTTGCGTAACTCAGTCATTACTTTACATGCCCACCTCTCTCTGGTACAGCGCTTAAAGTGACTGCCGTGTCTTCATCATATTTGTTCAGCTGTCATTATAAATGGCCTGCAGCATTCACAAAGGGTCAGCATTTCCACTGGGTAGAAACCCATTCTGATGGGGAAGGAGACATGTGAGGCAAAACTAGTTGCAACAATGAAAGTGAAACTCTGGAACAATTATGAACTACAGAATGTAGTCATTACAACCTGCAGATGTTTCTCGCAATGTTAAGCGTGTGCTATGTATTGTTGTATTGTCTGTAAGGAGATAGGAACTAATTAGTGAGGAGCTAATTGTACAGATTGGCGTTCTGTGGACAGCATTTCATGGCAGCGCTAGAGAGTCAGCTATTGTCTACCATGGCACTGTTCTCAGCAGTCTCTCGAAAGACTCTAAAGAGGGATTATTTCCAACATTTAGAGACCAGAAATCAATTGGAGCAAATAGTGATGAAAACACTTATAACTGTGGTTGATTAAGAGATGAAATTCTGTTGTGAAGTAGATTTGTGAATGCTTCAATTTCTTTTTAAATGTCAAGCCTTGGCTGGCTGATGTCTAGTGAAGGGAATATGATGTGCAGGTGTGCAGAGTAAGCGTGAAAGGTGTATAACAGAATTCCCTCATGTGTTCGGTTAAGTGCTCAGCGGATTAGGGAGAACAACTTGTGTTGAAAGGTTTCTCTTTAAAATTTTGTTTGTTGCATCTCAACCATTTCAAGGTCAGTCAGTGTGGGTTAGATTCGGAAGAAAGCTCCAGCACCTAGCCAAGAATAGAGAGAGGTAGAATAAGCCCAGACTAAGATAAATTAATATTGCTAAAAGGTGACAAGAAGTCAAAGCTTTTTAGCTTGCCTTCATATAGAGTAGGGTAGTGCATTATATTTTACTGTATTGTGAGCACTGTATAACATTCTGAATTCTGAAGGCTGGTTTGCTCAGCTCAGATTACCCCTGGACACTTGCAGAATTAATCAGCTGGCTGAAAATGGAATGGTTGTGCAAAGCAGTGCAATAAACTGTAAGTCAGAAAAGGTGTGGCTGGCGTGCGATTGGATGGTCTCACAGAAATGAAAATAGTTTTTGCACCTCATCAGCGACCTTGCCCCTGCCGATGAGTCAAATACAGCCACCAATCACAGCATCAATCCGATTCAGTTGGATTCAGGACCGTGCTCCCCCTGAGACTGCATCTCAAAGTTTTAAAAAAAACGCAAAAATAACAGCTTTAAGAAAAGGAATCCGTGCAGTCAGTATTTTCCCTGAAACAAAATGTTTTAATAAGTGTAAATGAACAGAAATGACCAGAACAACCTGTCACCTCATTGCCTAACGAGAGGGAATCGTTAATCTGATTGAGAGATGCTGCAGCTTTTTCTATGTGTCATCACCATGACTGCCTGTTTCCATCTCTATTACATCTCCTAACTGGGACCCACCTCAACTTATCAGCTGCTGAAGCGCTCATTCACCCCTTTAGTACTGAGAGACCTTTATTACCAATAAACCTTTATTTCCTATTAACTGGACTATTCCAATGCAGTCCTGGCTGGTTTCCCACATTTGACCTTCATCAAACAACAAGGTTGTCCAAAAATCTGCTGTCTTAACTTGACCCAAATCACATTTTTCTCACACCCCTTTTCCAATTGACCTATTGGTGGCCAGTTGAGCAGCATTTTGTTGTTAAAATCATCATTTTTAGCAGCCATGGCCAAATATCTGCCCCTCCTCTAGTTCCACAACTTTGACACCCCTTCCCTCCATCTCTCGCTGGGATATTGAATCACTCCACCACCTTCTTTACTTGCCTGGGATAGCTCATCCCCTCCAATCTCGCCACCTCACTTTCCTCCTTTGAGACATTTCTTAAAACCTACCTTTGACTAAACCCTTGGTCATGTGACCTAGCAATTCCTTATCCAGCTGAGTGTCATATTTTGGTTGATAATGCTCCAATATTGAAACATTGAGAATAGGAGCAGAAATAGGCTATTCAGCCCTTTGAGCCTGCTCCAACATTCAATATGATTTTGGAAGATCATCCTACTCAGTCCCCGTTCCTATTTTCACTTGTATCCTTTTATATATCTGCATCTTTCTTAAAAGTCTTCAATGTTTTGGCCACATCAGTTTCCTGTGGCAGAGAATTTCCACACACTTACCACTGTGCAGGTGAAGAAATTTCTCCTCATCTCAGTCCCCAAAGGCATACTCCTTATCCTAAGATGGTGACCCTGTGACGTATTCGGTATGTTTTTTGACAGTGAAGTTGCAATTCAAATACAAATTGTTGTTACAGAGTGGTTCACTGTATATTTCTAGAATTTTCTATTTTATTCAAAACCGAGGCATCTCAAAGTGAACTGACCTGAACTGTTCCGGCATTTTTAAGTGAAGCCTCTCCAGTCTTTAGTGGTAGCGTATTAGCATGGCTATGGAATTGGTTAACTAACAGAACATAGAGTGTTGGGGTAAGGGGAACATTTTCAGGACAGTAACCTGTAACTGGCAGAGTACCGCAGGGATTAGTGCTGGAGCCACAATTATTTCCAGCGTAGTTTGCTTCCCCTGTGGAAGAGTCGAGGACCAGAGGGCACCATCTCAGAATAAGGAATCACACTTTTAACTCAGAGATGAGGAGGAATCTCTTCTGTGGAATTCTTTATCACAAACGACTACAGACATTGGGTCATTAAGCATGTTCAAGGGTGTGAGAACAGGTTTTTAATCAGTAAGGGAATCAAGGGTTATGGGGAAAGGACAGAAAACTGGAGTCGAGAAGTTCACATCAGCCATAATCTCACTGAATGATGGGGCAGACTCAATGGGCTGAATGGCTTACTTTTGCTCCTATATCCTTTGGTTTTCCTTGAGAGGATTCTCAAGATACGCTGACTATGTATAGTTGTTGTCAGAAGGTCAACACTTCCCAATTATTATGTTTCATGCACAGTGCAATGGAGTTAGAAAAGAACATTGGTCCTGTTATAAATGAGACCAGACTCGACCCCCTCAAAATATTTTAAGAAGGTAGCCTAAATCCTAACCTTTTCTTATTTTTAATGCAAATGCAAAGTGCCTGTTCTAGATACAGTACAACTTGTCAAAGTGCTCGACATTAAACGAAATGCTATTTATTTAAACACAGTAGTTAAAATACAACCAAAGAAAGAGGAATTTAGAATAATAACTCTATTTGAAAACTAACAGAAAAAATAACAGATACAGTAACTATTACTAATGAACTGTTCCAGTATAATAATATCCCATAAACACACTCCTTGGCAAAAAGATAAATTCCGACACAGATTCTCACATGCAGTTCTCCAATCCAGGAGGAAAAGGCATCAAGAGAAAATTCAGACAGAGTAGCAGCCAGGAGGCATTCACTGAAGCTTATGACTCTGTTGAGACCACAACAGCTTCCAATGCTACTGAGAAACCAAAACCCAGAAATCCTAATCTGTGAGAGCTAGCCACACCTATTCACCCATGGCCTCCCAGCTGTTTACTCAAGTGGTCTTAACTGGCCAGCTTGGTACTTTTTGTTCAATCTCTCTCTTAAAAGGAACCAGGGAAAAATAACCTTTTAAACTATAACATTGTCACAGTTCTCATGAACAGTTTACTGTTCAGAGATCACATTACAGAATCTGAATGCTTGCAACATCTTAAACTAAACTGCTGTAGTGTAAACTTTGTGTAATGCAGTGTGTTTTAACAGTGTGATGTGATTCAGATTCCTCAATATCTATGCATGAATCCCTTTTGTTCTATTTAGGGACTTGTGGGCTTTTAAAAACACATCTGTAAATAAACAGTGCCTCAAAGGAAAGGCAAACATGGAGAGCTTTACAATTAGTAAGGTTCACACACAGGGTACATTTTCAGAATTCCTTCCTGGGTTGCTGGGTCATTACACATTAAAATGACTTAAAATGAAAAAGGTGCATAATGTGATGTGATGAGGTGAAATTCCTCTGAGTCTGACTTTATAGGCATTAAAATATCTAGACATTAATGACACACTGATCAAATGATAGAACAGCACATGATGCTCTGATTTTAGCATAGCAGGAACCAATGGGACAAACATCAGTCAAAGCTCCATGGAAATATTAGGAATGACAACAATTTATACATTCTACAGTAAGGAGAGAAAATGAGGAAGTTCGGCTACTGCTTCTTCAGTAATATCCCATAAACACACTCCTTGGCAAAACGATAAATTCAGACACAGATTCTCACAAGCAATTTGAAATCCTGCAAACAAGTAAAAGGAAACGCCTTGCAAGCTGATGCCTGGGTCAATGTTGGAGTAAATGGGGCGGCAGTGGTTAGCCCTGCTGCCTCACAGTGCCAAGAACCCAGGTTCGACTCCACCCTCGGGTGATTTTGTGTGGAGTTTGCACATTCTCCCCGTGTCTGCGTGGGTTTCCTCTGGGTGCTCCAGTTTCCTGCCACAGTCCAAAGATGTGCAGGTTAGGTGAGTTGGCCATGGGAAATTGCCCATGGTGTTCAGGGATGTGTAGATTAGGTGGGTTATGGGGGGGTGGGTCTGGGTGGGATGCTCTGAGGGTCAGTGTGGACTTGTTGGGCTGAAGGATCTGTTTCCACACTGTAGGGATTCTATGAAATTCTATGAATAAATGATGAGGGGAAACATGAGGAAGACTGGTTGAGTAGTTGCCAAGTTATGGAGCTAAGTTTCATTGTTAGATCTTTCATCAAGTTACCAGAAACTGTGTGTTGGCTCAGACATAGTTTACTTATGATTGTTTCTGATATTTGTAATCTTTTCATTGTACAATCTCAACAGATTTTCTTGTGATTGTGTTGCCAGATATTCGAGGATTGCAAAGCTTCCTGGATCAAGCTTCTCGCCAGGGATTGGATGTATCTCTGCAGAGAATCGATCAGAATATAAGTCAAATCTTTGCCAATCTCTTCACCACAATGAAAACTGAGGAGCTGAATCGTTATCGAGACACACTACGCCGGGCCGTCCTCCTGCTGAGCCCGCGAGGAGCTCAGACATTTGTCAATGAGGTCAGTGACCAGTGCAAATCAAAGCTGGATCGATAGGGAGAGAGTTAAAAAGGACAAATGTCGTAGGTGTCAAACCAGTCAGAATCATCTGAGCTCCCAATTTTAATTGTTCTAATGTCCCTTGTGTGGTTTTCATGGTAAAGGAAGTTGTCATTTTTGAAATTCAAAGCTTTCTCAGAGTAGACACAAGAGCCTCAGTGAGATTAACTTTCTGGAGGCTAGGTCTTTACTTTATAGATAGTAATTTTTAAAAAATGTCTTCATGACTGTTTTTGTCTGTTAGTGAAATAATTTACAGAGAATATATTATTTCAGTATGTGACGTGTTAGAATCTTTAATTTTAATTTATTAGCGTTGTCAACACTGTAATACCTCAGTGTCCAAGAGAATCGTTGTGTTTCTGGCTGATGTCACTGACAGAACCATGTCAATGACAAACAGCAGATATTGAAGTATGTCTGCCCAGTGGGAGGGGCCTTTTGAGGTACCGCTGTGGGAGTTGGGGTCAGGGGGTGGGGGGGATGTGATGGAAAACCATCACAGTTGGTTTTCTGGCTATGTTTGGATTATTAATGCTGGAAATGAATGAGGCCAGAGTCATCCAGCTGGACAACAGGGAAAAATTTGGAATCAATCAGGGATGAGCATTGCAGCAAAAGCAGCACTAATTTACCATGGTCACAGTCACTGTATATTTACAACATTGGTTAGGGCTCTTTAATAACTGTGTCTGGGGGGGATAGCTGACTGCAGAGGTTCCAACAAGGGCTACAGGAAAGACTGGCACTGATTTTGGAAATAACATGTTTAAGGACTTTGAAGAGGAAGGTAAAATTGGAGCTGGGACATTTAATGGCAGTCAGGGTGATTGTCGTTGAGAGGCAGTTGATGAACTGTGGTCTTGAACCTCTGCAGTTTGTACTGTATGTACACCCACAATGATGTTAGAGAGGATGTTCTGGGATTTTGACCAGGTAGTGGTGAAAAAGAGTGACATATTTCCTGATTAGAGTGGTGTGTCAGCGGACAGTGTCTGGGAGCTGTTGGTGCTATCACATCTTCGCTGCCTGCGTCTTTCGTAGTTGTGAAAGTCTCCGGTTTGGCAGATTGAAGGAAGCTGGGTGAGTTGTGTGGTGTTAGCCTGTCCCGTGCTGGTAAATAGAGTGAAAGTTGTCGATGTGATGCCAATGAAGCAGCTGCTTTGTCCTAGGTCGTGTCAAGCTTCTTGAGTGTTGTTGGGGCTGCACTGATCCAGGCAAAATTCCATCATACTCCTGACTTGTGCCTTGAATCTGAAAAAGAGGCACTGGGAACCAGGAGGTGAGTTTTTCACCACAGAATATGTCTCCCTTTGCCCTGACCTTGCAGCCACCGAATTAATATTCAGTTGAGTCAGTGGTGGCCCCAGTCTCAGGGGGCTCAGTGATTACATTGCTTTTACAAAGTATTAAACTTTCTCTCTCTTTGGAGACGGTTACTGCCCAGAAAGTTTTTGTGCAAATCTTACTTCTCACTTTTCCCGCTGTTTCGACCAGCCCCATGATTCTCTGTCCCAGGTGATAAACTTCAAATTGCTGACCTCCTGGGTAAGGAGGGATGAACTGTCTCTCTTCCTTCATTAATCTACACCCCTCAGTCAGTCACAACAAGGTTATTTTGAAAGATATCCCCTCCTTTGTGGATTACTTTCTCCCAGTCCCAAAAGAATTGATGTTTTAGGAGCCAATGTAACCAAGCTTTCTTGAGTCAACAGAAATTACATTTATTAGTTCCTAAATGCAAGAAGAAACATTACACACATGGACATAGATTAGAAATGAGAAACTAGTTTGGGATAATATTTTAGAAATGAGTCTAAAACAAAGTTAAAAGAAATATATAAATCAGTCTCTTGGTCATTTATCAAGAGTAGGTAATGGACCGTTGATGGTTTGGCTTTGGGATTTCTGGGATTCTTGACCATACAGGTGATTTCAAATCCTTTTGTCTTGTCCTGTTTCCTTTAGATAGTTTATTTCTGGCAGCACTCAGAGTGAGAGAGTCCTTATTTTGTCCTGCTTCCTATTGCCTGACTTGCTGCACAGCAGGCTTCCAGGACTCGGAGTAAGAATGTCCTTTACCTGCAATGCAGGGATCACCTTTAGGTATTCTTTGACCAGGTTGTTCATAGCACACATCTCTCAAACCCAGGCTGGTACCACATGAATACCTCAGCTCAGGGTCACACCTTCTTCCATAGGCACCCAAAGACCAGGGTCAAACTGGCTTTTAATTAATCCGGACAATTTTCCCCATTTTTGTTTTAAATTCACTCGTGAGATGTGGGCCATGCTGGCTGACCTTCACAGATGCTAGTGCAGTAGTTATACTTCAACAGCTTGGCTAGGAGTGTGGAAACTTCTGGAGTACACTCTTCTGTCTTATTGCTGGGATGTTGTCAGGGTCCATCACCTTTCCAGTATTCAATGTACTCAGTCATTTCTTGATTCCGCGTGGAATGAATCGAATGGGTTGAAGACTGCAGTCTGTGATGCTGGAGTCCTCAGGATGAAGACAAAATAGATTATCCATATGATAGTTTTGACTGAAGATGTTTGAAAATGCTCCAGCCTTGTCTTTTTGCTCTGATGCATTGCATTATGGTACTGTTAAGAACAGGGACATTTGAGGTCTTCTCCCATTGGTTGCTTTATTGTCCAAAACAATTTTTAAAATTATTTTGCTGCTTGTGCTATACCTTCACCTGGCAGACAGCTCATTTTTAGCCATGCCCATGCTGCCCCAGTATGCCAACCTTCACTCATCATGGAACTGCAGCCAATCCCTGACTTCATGGTAATGATAGTGTGAGGAATGGATTTGGTGTGAGGTTACGCATTGAGCTTAATTACATTTCTGCTGCTGCTAATGTTTTATGAATGTCTGCTTTTGAGTTGCTAGACTGTGCTGAAGGTATCACAATTAATAACATTACTTCCACACAACAGGGTGGAGAGTGGAGAGTTAGCACAAGAGTCTGTTATTACTAAGTGATGGTCACTCTTGTCAATATTCCTTGTCACCAGTGGCTTCCAGCTCTCTGTGCTTTTTGGCTGTTCATAGATGTGCAACCAGCACCCTGCAGTACCCATGTGCATTCGAGCAATTTCAAATCACAATCTATAATGAGGCGTTGGAGCCTTCATTAGCATTGGATGGCCATCAGAGCTGTCTCAGTACTGCCTGAGCCATCATGTTCCTTGATATCTTTCTGGTGCTTTTGGTCACAGATCCAAAGAGATCCAATTTCACGAAACAGTTCATAGTCTGTGAAATGAATGAAACCAGATTCCAGTTTTTGCCTTCAACATAAAATATTTAAATACATTTTACTTTGCCTTATTTGCAGTGTTGAGTTGGCTAGCTCTTGCAGATTCATTGAGGCATTGAGCAAGAAGCTGAACAGCTAAGAGTTGGCTTCCTGCAAGCAACAATTAGAACACTCACGTTTCTTATATACCATATTAAAATTTATTGGATGCTATTGAGGAGCAGGTAGTTACCATTCCAAAGAAAGAATGAACAATCTTCAGTTTGGACAATATTTTAGGATAATGAGCCATTATGTTGTGTAATGCCACTATTCTGGCAATAGAGTCTACCAGCATTGCTGAATAAATTCAAAGTCACTGTGTTTTTTCTTAATTGATTCATGGGATGAAAGTATTGAAGTCTAGGCCAGCATTTAGAGTCACCCACATTGCTGTAGATCTGGAGTTGCATGTAAGCCATATCAGGTAAAAATGGCATTTTCCTTCCCTAATGGTCATTAGTGAACCACAGGGTTTTTTCCCAACAATGGTTTCTTGGTCACCGTTAGATTCTTAATTTCAGATTGCTCCTTTTTTATTGAATTCAAATTCTACCATGGCAGGATTTGAGACAGGTCACTGAGACATTATGTGGGTCTCTGGAATAACAGTCCAGAGATAATGCCAGATAACAAGGTGTGGAGCTGGATGAACACAGCAGGCCAAGCAGCATCAGAGGAGCAGGAAATCTTGATGTTTCGGGCCTAGACCCTTCATCAGAAATGCCACTAGGTCATCACCTCCACCTCCCTCTCTACATGACATAGAGAAGCAAAAGCATCCAGGCATAAATTCAGCACTTTCCCAAAGGGAGAAACCAGTAAATCAAACAGTAATCCTTGGAAATTCTGGTCATTATGGAGCTTCACTTTAAAATATATAAAAAACCATAATATATGTTAAAGTTCTTCACACAGAGAGTGGTGGGCATGTGGAATGTGCTGCCGGCAGTGGTAGTGGAGTCAGATACTGTTGAGAGTTTTAGTGACTTTTAAGTGACTCTTGGATAGGCACATGGAGGATAGTAAAACGTAGGGTATGCAGGTTAGTTTAATCTTAGTAGGATAATAGGTCAGCACAACATCGTGGGCCGAAGGGCCTGTACTGTGCTGTACTGTTCTGTGTTCTATGTTCTATGTTCTATAAGACAAGTGGGACCAGAATGATTCAATCATCGGTTTCACTGGATTTTCCTTCTGGACCGGATCCAGATCATTAGATAGGGACATCAGCCTGGTTTCCACATCTGTTCATGCTGGTAACAACAAATTTCATTGACATAGCACCTCTAACATCAGAAAAAGTTCCAAGACTGTTCTCAGGTACATAAATCAGGCATAAATTAACTCTAAGTGACACAGGAAATATGAGGATGGGTGCAAAAATTCAATCGAAGAGGTAGGTTTTAAGGGGTATCTTGAAGGTGGAGAGATTAGGCAAGAGAACTTTGGAGCTAATGGCCAAGTCAGCTGAAGGCACGGCTGCTGTCGCTGAAATGATGGGAATTGGGAATGTACAAAGGGCCAAAATTGGAGGAGCACATGATCTCGGAATTCTGGTGAGCTGGACCGAGTGGAGGTGGGGGCAAGGGGATGTTAGGAACCCACATGAGATGGAATCAAAAAGAAGGATGAGATTTTTGCATTTAGTTTTTTAGTTGATCAAGAGCTGTTATAAACCCTATCAAAGCACAGAAAATGCCCATTTTGGTACAACTCCCAAAGAAATCTTTTCTTGTTCACTTTTTCCCCCAAATACTGTATTTATGAAGATATACATTAGGGGAGGCTTTCAAAGCAAACACCAGTAAAGGGACCACAATGTAAGTGCTCCGTTTAAGTGTTTGAAATAAGAGAGGTAAGTGGAGGTGTTCTGTATGATTTATCAGAGCTTTTAGTTGCTGTGCATTTTCCTCCATCAGTTGTGTCTGAACATTCTCAGTGAATCTGTTTTAATTTCCATGATTAAAATGCTAAAAGCTGCTGATTCACCCAGGAAAGAAAGCTTTCAGCATGTCTGTGTTACTGGGCTTGGATAGTTAGCCGGTGTATTGTATGGAAAATTCAACTAACTAACTAACATAGAATCTCTATATTTGGCTCGTCAAGTCCACACCGACCCTCCAAAGAGCAACGCACCCCCTGCCCTATCCCTGCGTTTCCAACCCGAGACACTATCGGTAATTTCACATGGCTAATCCACCTCACCTGCATATCTTTGGACTGTGGGAGGAAACCAGAGCAGTTACAGGGAGAACGTACAAATTCCATACAGACAGTCGCCCGAAGGTAGAATCGAGCCCGGGTCCCTGGTGCTGTGAGGCAGCAGTGCTAACCACTGAGCCACCGTGCTGCCCATTATTGGTTAATAATTCTTATGTGTGAAACTGGTTGTGTAGACATTAGTGAGCCAGATGGTGTTTTTCTGATAATCGACAATGGATTCATGGTCATCATTAGACTCTTTTACTTCCAGATTTTTGTCATTGAATTCAAATTCCACCATCTTCCACGGCAGAATTTAAACGCAGGTTCCCAGAACATTAGTTGGGTCTCTGCATTAAAAGTCCAGTGATAATACTACGAGGGCCAATGCCTCCCAAGTGATTATGTAATGATGGTACAGAAAGGTGGAGTATAACCTTGGCTTCTGACTGAGAGCAACGTGTGCTTTCCCATAAGTTGGGACCTTTTGTACATCACTTTCTCCCTCAGCAATCCGGCAGACTAAACATTGCCCAGGATTGTCCCCAGTAGGATCCCACACTCAACTTGGAACAACTTGGGAGAGATGGTGTCATGACAGTAATGTCATTCAGCTAGTCATTCAGAATCCCAGGAACATGAAGTGGACTATGGGACTACACTCATTGGAGTTTAGAAGGATGAGGGGGGATCTAATTGAAACTTACGGAATACTGAATGGCCTGGACAAAGTGGATGTTGGGAAGATGTTTCCATTGGTAGGAGAGACTGGGACCCAAGGGGACAGCCTTAGAGTAACATGGTTTTGTGCAGGGGAGATCATGCCTTACTAACTTAATAGAGTTCTTTGAGGAAGTGACCAAGTTGATAGATGAAGGAAGGGCTGTAGATGTCATCTACATGGACTTTAGTAAGGCATTTGATAAGGTTCCCCATCGTAAACTAATGGAGAAAGTGAAGTCACATGGTGTGCAGGGAGTTCTAGCTAGGTGTATAAAGAACTGGTTGAGCAACAGGAGACAGAGAGTAGTAGTTGAAGGGAGTTTCTCGAAATGGAGAAAGGTGACCAGTGGTGTTCCACAGGGATCAGTGCTGGGGCCACTGTTGTTTGTGATATACATAAATGATCTGGAAGAGGGCATAAGTGGTCTGATCAGTAAGTTTGCAGATGACACGAAGATTGGGGGAGTAGTAGAAAGCATAGGGGATTGTCAAAGAATACAGGAGAATATAGATAGACTGGAGAGTTGGGCGGAGAAGTGGCAGATGGAGTTCAATCCGGGCAAGTGTGAGGTGATGCATTTTGGGAGGTCTAATTCTAGAGCAAACTATACTGTAAACGGAAGAGCCTTGGGAAAAGTTGATGAGCAGAGAGATCTGGGAATTCAGGTCCATGGTACCCTGAAGGTGGCTGCACAGGTGGATAGAGTGGTCAAGAAGGCATATGGTATGCTTGCCTTCATCGGACGGGGTATTGAGTATAAGAGCTGGCAGGTCATGTTAAAATTGTACAAGACTTTGGTTCGGCTGCATTTAGAATACTGTGTACAGTTCTGGTCGCCACATTACCAAAAGGATGTGGAAGCTTTGGAGAGGGTACAGAGAAGGTTTACGAGGATGTTGCCTGGTATGGAAGGTGCTAGCTATGAAGAGAGGTTGAGTAGGTTAGGATTGTTTTCATTAGAAAAAAGGAGATTGAGGGGGGACCTGATTGAGGTCTTCAAAATCATGAAGGGTATAGACAGGGTTGATAGAGATAAGCTTTTTCCCAGGGTGAGGGATTCAATAACGAGGGGTCACGCGTTCAAGGTGAGAGGAGAAAAGTTTAAGGGGGATACACGCGGAAAGTACTTTACACAGAGGGTGGTAGGTGCCTGGAACGCGTTGCCAGCAGAGGTAGTAGAGGCAGGCATGGTAGATTCATTTAAGGTGCGTCTGGACAGATGCATGAGTAGGTGGGGAGCAGAGGGATACAGATCCTTAGGAATTGGGCGATAGGTTTAGGCAGTGGATTTGGATCGGCACAGGCTTGGTGGGCCGAAGGGCCTGTTCCTGGGCTATAAGTTTTCTGTGTTCTTTCTTTGTTCTTTGTTCTAAAGGGAAGGCCTGTTAGAATGGAGATAAGGAGAAACTTTTTCAGCCGGACAGTGGTGAATCTATGGAATTCACTGCCACAGAAGGCTGTGAAAGCCGGGTCATTGAATACATTTAAGACGGAGATAGATTGGTTCTTGATTATCAAGGGGATCAAGGGTTACGGGGAGAAAGCGGGAGAATGGGGTTGAGGAACCTATCAGCCACGGTTGAATGACGGAGCAGAATCGATGGGCCGAATGGCCAAATTTCTGTTCCTATGTCCTATAGTCTTATGGTCTAAGTGGAAAAAAAACAGGGAATTATAGATCAACAAGTCTGACTTTGGGATTGCAGAAGATGCTCAATTCTATTATCATGACTTTCATAGCATAGGACTGAGAAAACAGTGGTAGAATCAGACATAGTCAGCATGGATTTACAAAAGGGAATAGAAATAAAACGAACTGCAAATTCTGTAAATCAGGAACAAAAACAGAAATTGCTGGAAAAGCTCAGCATCTGTGAAGAAAAAAATCAGAGTTAACGTTTTAGGGCCGATGAACCTTCCCCAGATCGAAAAGGAGACAAAAGGGAAATCATGCTTCACAAATCTACTGGAATTCTTTGAGGGAGCAAATTACTGCAGATGCTGGAACCTGTACTGAAAACAAGAAATGCTGGAGATCACAGTGGGTCGGGCAGCACCTATGGAGAGAGAGCAAGCTAATATTTCGAGTCTAGATGAACTCTGACGAAGAGTCATTTAGACTTAAAATGTTAGTTTACTCTCTCTTAATGGATGCTGGCTGATCTGCTGTGATTTCCAGCAGTTTTTGGAATTCTCCCAGTTCTGAGGAAGGGTCACTGGACCCGAAACATTAACTCTGTTTCTTCCTTCAGCGATGCTGCCAGACCTGCTGAGCTTTTCTAGCAACTTTGTTTTTGTTCCTGATTTACAGCATCCGCAGTTCTTTCGATTTTTATGTAACCATTCGAGTTGATGAATGGGAGCTAATGGATGTGGTTCATTTGGACTTTCAGAAGGCTTCTGACAAGAGTCCTACATAAGAGATTAACATGTAAAATTAAAGCACCTGGGACTGGGAGTGGTGTATGGAGATGGGTAGAAAATGGGTTAGCAAACGGGAAACAAAGGGTAGGAACAAACGGGTCTTTTTCTGAATGGCACGCAGTGACTGGTGTAGGGTACAAAGGAGTTCAGTACTAGGATCCCAGCTATTTACTGTACACGTTAATGATTTAGATGAGGGAACAAAATGTAATATCTCCAGATTTTCAGATGACACAAAGCTAGGTGGGAGGGTGATTTTTGGGGAGGACACAGGGATGCTTCAGTGTGAATTGGGCAGGCTGAGTGAATGAGTAAATGAATGGTAGATGCAGTATAAGGTGAATAAATGTGAGGTGATCCATTTTTGTAGCTAAAATAAGAAGACAGAATATCATTTGAATGGCTGTAAATTGAGAGAGAAGAATATCGAATGAGACCTTGGGTATCCTCATGGACCAGTCACTGGATGTAAGTGTGCAGATGCAGCAGGCAGTAATGTAGGCAACAAAGACAGAAAATGCTGGAAAAAAGTCTCAGCAGGTCAGGCTGCACCTGTGGAGAGAATACAGAGTTAACGTTTCAGGTCCGGTGACCCTTGTTCAGAACTGATGGTAACTGTGGAATTTGAATTCAGTGAAAAGCTGGCATCAAGGAGATCGTGTAACCATTCTGGTTCACTCATGTCCTTCAGCGAAGGAAATCTGTCATCCTTCCCTCATCTGGCCTACATGTGACTCCAGGCCGCCACTATGTGGTTGACCCTAAAATTGTCCTCTGGCCAATCAGGGCAGGTAATTATTGCTGGCCAAGCCAGCAGTGCCCACAACCCATGCTGAATACAGGAAAATATACTTCTCTTCACCAATCTCAGAAACACCCCTTTACTGAACACTTTTCTTCCTCTGAGCCAGTAAACATTGACTCTATGCTATTCCATATCCCCCATTCATTTCACCTGGTCCAAACTGTCCAACCAGGTTTGGAAGCTCTATTTCTAACATGGGTCAGCCATTACCTTTCTCTGATGGAGTTTCCTTCTAAACTGACTCAGATAGAGTAAACCTCAGAGGCAACAGCACAAAGATTGTCCAAAGGATTGTCCTTTCATCAACAGGATCTGTCCTATTCCAATAAGTAAAGAGTTTAAATGCCTCAGTGCTTTTATGGTAGGCTTTGGAGAGAAGGTAAATGTGTATGGTCAGGGTGAAGGATTGGTGAGGTAAGTGGGCAGTAGGCAGAGTGGGTGAGGTAGACTCCGAGATGGAGTCATTTTGGACAGTACGCGGGATCAGGAGAATTGCAAATGAAATTTGAACTTATCAAGCAGATCCCATGGAGTCCTTGGATTGGGACTTCCATCAGGTTTTGTAGCACATCCTGGGGGTTTGTCTGGTTTCTGATCATCTGGAGACTGGAAGATATGGTTCAATACACACCATGTTTCTGTTTCTGCAAATTCTATTCATAATGCGTGTGAAACTGCATGGTGAAACTAAGGTTCAAATTTCTGCTAAATCCCAACATTTGAAACTTTCAGTGAATGAATGCAAGCCCAAGTGCAGTTACTAATATAGCTGAAACTGCATTTATCAAACTATAGTAAGTGTTTTTAATAAGATTCTTTCGTCAACCAGTGATTTAAAATTGCTGCAGCTGACCTAATGAATATATTATAGGGCTATACCAAACCACTCCATAATTCTATTGGTGTACGCTAATGAGTTTCTTCATTGGTTTCAAACTAAGAAAAAAGGCTCCAATTGCCTTTGGGTCAAGAAAATGAGCTCAATTTTGAAGAGGCTTAAACCACAGCCATCAGCAATTTCAGCATGGCCCAGTGTTGTTCTGCAGGAACGGATTTGGACAAAGTGAGATATAAAGTGTGTGTAAGAGATTGTGACAAATACAAAAATAAGTGGTTTGTGGTGTAATTCACTGACATAGAGTCATAGAGCTGTACAGCACAGAAACAGATCCCTCAGTCCAACGCATCCACGCCTACCAGATATCCTAAATTAATCTAGTCCCATTTGCCAGCATTTTGCTCAAATCCCTTTAAACCCTTTTTATTCATATACCCATCCAGATGCCTTTTAAATGTTGTAACTGTACCAGCCTCCACCATTTCCTCTGGCCGCCCGTTCCATACACGCACCACCCTCTACGTGAAAAAGTTACCCCTTTGATCCCTTTTAAATCTTTCCCTCTCACCTCAAACATATGCCCCTCTAGTTTTGGACTCCCCCACCCTGGGGAAAAAGACCTTGTCTATTTACCCTATCCATGCCCCTCATGATTTTATAAACCTCTATAAGTTCACCCCTCAGCATCCGATGCTCCAGGGAAAATAGCCCCAGCCTATTCAGCCTCTCCCTATAGCTCAAACCCTTCAGGCCAAAACCCTTCTTCAGGACCAAAACATTGACTTTCCTGCTCCTCGGATGCTGCCTGACCTGCTGTGCTTTTCCAGCTCTATGTTTACTGACTCTGACTTACTGCATCTGCAGTCCTTACTGTACCCACAGCTGACAGAGTCTGCAGGTGGTACTTTGGACTGATCTGCCAAAGAGGATTCGCCAAAATGGAATGATCACAATTCCTCCTTGATCCTGAAGGAGAGCCTGAAACAGGAGAGAAGAGACTGAACAATATTTTGGCCTCCTTACTTAAGGAGGAATAGGTGGCCTTATTGAAAAGTACAAGATTCTCAAGGGACTTAATATAGTAGATGCAGAAATGATGTTTCCTCTTGTGGGAGAGTCTAGGATCAGAGGGCATCATCTCAAAATAAGGAGTTGCTCATTTAAAACTGGGATGAGGAAGAAATTCCTCTCAGAGGGAAGTGATTCTTTGAAATTCTTTACCACAGAGAACTGTATGGGCTGTGTCATTAAATATATTCAAGGCTGAGACAGATAGATTTTTTAATTAGTAAGGGAATCATGGGGAAAGTGGTGTTGAAAATTATCCAATCAGTTGTGTTCTCATTGAATAAGTAGCAGGCTCGATGGGCTGAATGGTTTGCTTATACTCCTGCACCAATTGTTGTGTTAGTTCAGAATAGGTTCACGAGGTTGATTCCTGGGTTAACAGCTTTGTTTCATGAAGAAAGATTGAGCACATTTTGGAAGGAAAAGGAGAAAAGGTGAACAGAACAATCTTTTGTTTAAGTCTCAGGCATTCCTTCATTTATACGTGGAACGGATCAGAAGAGACACGAAAGGTCACTGACCGAATTCAAATTAGTTGAAAACATCAATGGGTTAGGGAAGATGGAAATTTGACACTAACATTGAAGACAGGGAGAGTTGTCATGATTATACAGTTACAAACAGAATGCTGGAGAAACCCAGCATGTCTGGCAACATCTGTGGCGAGAGAAACAGAGTTAATGCTTTGAGTCCAGTCTGACACTTCTTCAGAAGAGTTGTAGAGAAAAGTCAGACCAGACTTGAAACATTAACTCTGTTTCTCTCTCCATAGTTGCTGCCAGACCTGCTGAGTTTCTCCAGCATTCTCTGTGTTTCTTACGTGAACGCGCGCTATTGAAAATCGCGCTATCGAAAATTGCGCTATAGAATATTGCATTATAGGGAAATCGCTGAAGAAAATCGCTATACCTGTACAGCAGAAAGTTCACGTTATCCAAACAGCATCCACTCAATTTTGATACAGCCAATTTGTGTTAATGAAACATGCATTATGCAGAACTACCTGTATTTAATTCAATGTTGGCTCTATGCCAGTCACTGTCGAACACCCCCAGTGTGTGTTCACTGCCTGGGCTTTATGTATTCTTGCTCGTGGGTTTTCTTGAGGTCAGACAGAATTGTATCTAATGTAAACTTTCCTTTTTGCAGAAACACTGTGCACTCATTTTCAATGTGGAGAAATATCATTCATAAATTCTCTAAATGATGTGAATTAATTCATTCTCTGTTACTTGGTTTCAGATAGAGTTTATCCTGATACACTCTGAATGGACCAGGGTAGGTAAGAAGGACAGCAGAGAGAGGGTGCAGCTCAGTGCTGTGACATGGAGTTGGAAAGATTGGCATCTATAGAGTCGACTAGGGCTCCGGCGAAATTTGTAAATAAGAAAGAGGATTTCAAAATTGACATGCTGTGGTCAGTGGAGTTAATGGAGAGTGAGTGGGGCGGAGGTGGAGGGAGTGGGAGTTTAGAATTTAGATTCAAGATTGAGGTGAAAATTAGGTGCATCTTTAAAACTGTTCAGAAATAGAACTGCAGGTGTATGGTGTTTTAGAGGCATCTGTTTCTACTGTGTGTGTAATTCTGTGAAACTCTACTGTGAAGTCTTGACTCA
Source organism: Ginglymostoma cirratum (assembly GCA_024137785.1). Classification (NCBI taxonomy): domain Eukaryota; kingdom Metazoa; phylum Chordata; class Chondrichthyes; order Orectolobiformes; family Ginglymostomatidae; genus Ginglymostoma; species Ginglymostoma cirratum. The sequence continues at coordinate 27,095,897 of JAHRHZ010000071.1, read as the reverse complement.
CCTCACACCACAACCAGCCAATGTACAGGGAGTGAAAATGACAACAGGGGAAGTGTTGGTCTTTAATAAAAAAACTGCAAGCACCTCAGATGCTGTAAATCACGAACAAAAACACAAGTTGCTGGAAAAGCTCAGCAAGTCTGGCAGCATCTGTGAAGAGAAATCAGAGTTAACGTTTCGGGTCGAGTGACCCTTCCCCAGAACTGATGGTAGCGAGGAAAATGTCAGTTTATATGCAGAAGATAGGGTGGGGCGAGAGGGTAAGGAGGATAACGATCTGGCTATGAGGGTGATTAATAGCTGTTCAACCTCCTAGTCAGATCATTCTCCACTCCTTTTTCCAACTGTCCTACTGTTATTTTCGGCTCTATCCCTACCTATCATTTACTCCTTACCCCTACCCCCACCCTATCTTTTATATATAAACCAACATTTTCCTCGCTACCATCAGTTCTGAGGAAGGGTCACTGGACCTAAAACATTAACTCTGATTTCTTTCCATGATGCTGCCAGACTTGCTGAGGTTTTCCAGCAATTTCTGTTTCTTTTTAATGTTAGGGTAGAGTAGAGGGTTTCTTGCTCATTTCTTGCCTTCCTGCCCCTGGAGATAATTACCCCTGGTCACTGGTTGTTAGTAACATCCTGAACGTGGTGGTGATGGTGTAGTGGTAATGTCAGTGGATAGGTAATTCAGAACCAAGGGCAAAAGTTCAGGGTGAGGAGTAAGTGGTTTAGAGAAAATCTGGGGCAAAAACTTTTCATCTAGAAGTGGCAAAAACATGGAGCATGCTGCCTGAGAGGGAGGTGGAGGCAGGTACTCTCACAACATTTAAGAAGCATCTGGATGAACACTTAACTTGCTAGGGCATAGTAGACTATAGGCCAAGTGCAGGTAAATGGGATTAGTGTAGCTTGGTGTTTGTTGTTCAGCATAGGCATGATGGGCTGAAGGGCCTGTTTCTATGCTGTATGACTCTAAGATACTAGTACCCCGTCACAGTGATATTAGCTGCTTCGTAGTCTCTGAGCCGGGGTGTCTGAGATAGTCAATCCATGAAGAGAACAACATCAGAGCACTCAACCCTCTCAAGCACCAATGTTTTTCTTGAGGGCTTTTTTTATATCTCTTTCTTGCAATGGCTGTTAGCCATTTAGGTTAGAACATGACTTTAACCCACTTTATTGCTTTTTAATTATGACCTTGTCCTGTTCAAAACTGCACTTCTGGGCCCATGTTTGCAGGCTACATTTGAACAGACTTGTTTGGGTTGTTATCACTAACACCCTTATCAATCTCCAATGCTAGAGTGAAGGGGGATTGTATACGGTCACGCAAAAAAACCAGCGTTCTCATGCAGCTCCACAAGTTAATTCGGAGACCTTAGCGAATCTGTATCCCCTTCCTGACTTTCAAATCTCACACCCACAATGCAGTTCGTCGGACCAATAACAGAAATTGCTGGAGAAACTCAGCAGGTCAGGAGATCTGTGGAGAGAAAGCAAAGTTAACATTTTAGTCCAGTAATCTTTCATAAGTTGATGAAGGATCAATGAACCCAAAATATTAACTCTGCTTTCTGTCCCCAGATGCTGCCAGATTTGCTGAGTTTTTCCAGCATTTACTGCCTTTATTTCAAAATTCCAACATCTGCAATATTTGCTTTTAAATAGACTTACTGAATTTTTGTCTGTGTATGTGTCTGTGTATGTGTGTGTGTGTGTGTATCTGTCCGATACAGTGAGTGTGTCAGAGGGACTGTGTGAGTGTGAGAGTATAAGTGTGTGTGTGAGTGGAGTGTGTGAAAGAGTCTGGGTGTATATGTGTGTGTGAGAGTGGGTGTGAAGGAGTGTGTATGTGTACGTATGAAAGTGAGAGGCTGTGCGTATCTGAGTGTTAGAGTATGAGTGTGCGTACATGTTAGTGTAGGTGTGAGTCTGTGTTTTTTGTGTATTTGTAAGCTGGGGCTTGGTTTAGCTCAGTTGGCTGGACAGTTGGTTCGCAAAGCAGCATGATGGCCAGATTACCATGAAAGTCTCTCCTTCTGAACCTCTCTCTTTGCCTGATGTGCAGTGACCCTCGGGTTAAACCACCACCAGTTGTCTCTCTCTAATGAGAGAGCAGCCCTGTGGTCTGGGAAGACCATGATAACTTGATTTGCGAGTTCTAACTTACAGCACCATCAGACTTGTACATCCCTCATATTCATTCTGCCCTCCCCAAGATCCCAGTAATCTCCAAAACGAAAATGATGCATTAATATCACACCATAGTGTTCAAGACCTTTTTCAAGATCAATTGCTTTCAAAAGATTTTTTCAGTCTGGGCGGAGAGCTTTGCCTCAGCTGTTGAGGATTGTGAATTTTGTAAATGATTTTCACTCCATCATACATGTGCTCATGCTGAGGTCATTCAGAATTCATTTGAATTGTAGATGCTAGACAGGTTGTGTGCTGATTCATTAATTGTCAGCTCTTCTGTTCTTATAACTCTGTCGCCTCCAGTGTCCTTCAGATATACTCATTAATATAGACTTGCCAGGCCTGAGACCCAGTGAGTGCAGTTTACAGTCACACAGACTCTGTGGTCTGCTCTCTCTCTGAGTAAGGGCTTAGCCAAATTATTGCAATTTCTTTCCCTTGTCAGTCAGAGATGATATCACAACCTGCTGTATGGAAATAATCTGGTGCTTATTGAATGCAGATCATTCTGCATCTACTCTGTGACAGCATGATGTTAGCCTCAAAAGTCTTGTCATTTTAATTACAGTTTGAGTGTTAAATTACTCCCAAATCAGCCCATAGATTGCTATTTTTTAAAAAACTATACTCTATCATAAAAGCAGTGGGTGCAACTGCAAAATATATTCAATTAGAAACATCAAGCATCATTGTTCTCCTGAAGATATGCAAATTACACAATGATTTCTGAGTAATGATGTTGAAACTGTGCTGCTGGATTTGAATAGTTAAATAATCATCTGCAGAGAAAGGTCATTGGATATAATTTAGTTCTCGTGATTTTAGGGCAGTCTGCCTCCCAATGACATGGGCAAGATGTTAAAGGAATACCTGGTACCTGACACATGCTGGCTATGTTCCCAAACTGTCATTTTGGGCCAACATTCCCAGCATCGAGGCACAGACCACCCTTGATCAGCTACAATGGACTGGATACATCATCTGCACAACTAACACGAGACTCCCCGAGCAGCCACTCATTGTGGGGCTGGAGGGCGCAGCAGGTCAGGCAGCGTCAGAGAAACAGGAAAGCTGACAGTTCGGGTTTACACACTTCATCAGGACGGGGGAGGGGGAAAGGAGCTTGGAAATAAATAGGGGGGGGTGGGGGGTTGGGGGGTGGGGGGGGGTAGGTGCGGTGGTGATAGGTGGAAGCAGATAGGGTTTGTTGGGACTGGACAGTGGGATTGGTGGGGCACATAGGTGAGAAGGGAGATGGGCAGGTTGTCTCAGGTCAAGGAGGTGGGGATAAGAGGGATAGTTGGACATGGGATGAGGCCGGGGGTGGGGAGATTTTAAAACTGGTGAATTCTATTTTAGGCCATTGGGCTGTAGGCTCCCAAGGTGGAATATGAATTGTTGCTCATCCAGTTTGCGGTTGGTGTCATTGTGACACTGGAGGAGGCCCAGGATGGACATTGTCACCCCGGGAGTGGGAGAGGGAGTTAAAATGGCTGCTGACTGGAAGGTGTTGTTGATAGCGTGCAGGGTGTAGATGCTCAACAAATCTGTCACTGAGTCTGCGCTTAGTGTCACCGATGTAGAGGAGGCCACATTGGGAGCAATGGATACAGTAGACCAAGTTGGTTGATGTACAGGCGAACCCCTGTCGGACTTTGGAAAGATTGTCTAGGGCCTTGGATGGAGGTGAGGGGGAGGTGTAGCACCTCCTGTGTTTGTAGGGAAAGGTGCTGGGGGTGGTGGGGGTGGTGGGGAGAGTGGAGTGGACGAGGCAGTCACCAGAGTGGTGAAGGTAGGTCTTTGAAATTGGAGGACAATCTGGGATTTGTGGGAGTGGAACTCTCCATCTTGGGAGCAGATGCAGCAGAGGCGGAGGAATTGGGAGTAAGGGACTGCAGCCTCACAGGAAGGTGGGTGAGAGAAGGTATAGCCCAGGCTCCCCAATCAGGTGCTCTGCTCCCAGCTGTGAAACAGCAGGCTACGCCCTGGTGGACACAGGCAGCGGTTCAGGGACACCCTCAAGGCCTCACTGGTGAAGTGCAGCATTCCCACAGACACCTGGGAATCAATGGCCCAAGACCATCTAAAGTGGAGGAGGAACATCTGGGAAGGTGTTGAGCACCTTGAGACTTGCCGTCAGGAAAATATGGAAGCCGGGCGAAAACATCGAAAGGAGCGCATTGCCACAGCAGCACCCCACCGACCCCCTTCCTGTGAACACCTTCTGCCCCAAGTGTAATAGACCCTGCGGTAGCCATATTGGTCTGTACAGCCACTAACAGACTCCCGGAGAGAGTGTTCCTCGTCTGTTAGGGACCGCCAATGATGATGATGGTAGGTGAGCAGTTCAGGCTGATGGAGAAAGTAAGACTTAAAGCAATTAGAATGCTGCTCTGCTCCTATAACTCATTTGATAATGAGGGACATTAGCTATTCGGATGAGTTGTGTAGTAAAGTGGAATATTTTTAAGATACCAGACCTGGTCAGTGTGGCCCAATTGGCTGATCTTCCTCAATTGATCTCAAAATAATTTCACCTTGGCCCACGGAGCTTAGCAGTCACTCTGTGATGCAAAGCAGCCTCCTACTTTGTGACAAAAAAGTGACACACTGCCTCGGAGTGAAGTGGAGAAAACATGGGCTGGTTCACATGGCATTAAACTCTGGAACCACGGAAGGAGATTTAGTTTGTGTAACTGCCTGATAAGTGTTCGGTGCTGGCCCCACAAGGGAAGAGGATTACCATTCCCCAGTTTCCTCATCTAGAAAAGAGAAAGAGGACTAAAGTCAAAGGATGGAAAGATAAATCAAATTTCCTGATGTGACTTGTCACACTAAAAGAATAATACCATCTGGTGTAGAGTCCAGTGTTCCGATTGGTTGGGAGTCAATGCTACACAAGAGGCCTGTGTTGGGTGATCAGCCATGATCATACTGAGTGGCAGAGCAGGCCCAAAGGGCAGAATGACCTACTCCTGCTCCTATTTTCTGTGTCTATGTATTTCAGCACTGTTAGAGGGAGCTTCTCTCATGGTAAACCTCAGGAATAGTTCCACACTTGTTGCCAGTGCATCAGTTTTAACATGACACAAGGGCTGCAATGTTAAACGCTGGCTCTTCATACCCGAGTGTTGGAAGCGATACAGTTAATATTGGAAGCGATACAGTTAATATTGGAAGCGATACAGTTAATGTTGGAAGCGATACAGTTAATATTGACTCCATGTTGATTGAATTTTTAATAAAGCCTGCATTAACTGATAATGAAAATAGTTTGTCATGAATAATTTGCATCAAGTGTTTGATTTAAAATTAAATTTGAAGCAATTTTAAATTACTTAATATTATTTAAAAATAGCAAACCTAATTCGTGCAATTAAACCTAAACGTTTTAACGAGACTGAAAATATGATAAATGGAAAACATTTGCAGATGCTTTAATGTGTGTTGCAATGTGCTGAGTGGAATATAACATTCACAGTTAGTAATATGTTCCCACAAAGCTGTAACTTTCCTGATCAGAATCATGGAGCACGAGGCCTGGGTCATGTATTTCAACTGAAGCCTCTGATTACAGCAGAATGGTGGCTTATGTTCAGTGTGTGAGCTGAGTGTATTTATAGGCAAGCTTTGGGTAGGTCCTGCATTTTTTGATCTTGATCTTTGTGTATGTCTGTGTGTGTGTGCGTGTCTGTGTGTGTGCATGTGCATGCGTGCGTGTGTGTCTGTGTGTGTGTGTGCATAAGTGTGTGTGTAAACAATGATGTGGAGGTTGAGGTGCTGGTGTTGGCCTATGGTGGACCAGGTCGGAAATCACATTTGTTTGAAAACTCAAGAATTAAACTGTTGGACTATAACCTGGTGTCAAGTAATTTCTGACTTTGTGTAATCAACAGCATTTGTTCTCAGGAAAATACTGTTAATTCAGAATATAGTTAAATGGCTATGAATTGCTCACATCTGAACACTGATTCCATCCCCTAAAGCCAGATCAAATCCCGCGTGTTCTTGGAGAGTGTAGCCCATATTCTCTCCCTATTTATTTCAGAACCCTCTTCCACTCCCCCATTTCTGACGAAGGGTCTAGGCCTGAAATGTCAAGTTTTCCTGCTCCTATGATGCTGCTTGGCCTGCTGTGTTCATCCAGCCCCACACCTTGTTCCTCTCTGTTGTCTGCTTTGTAACTCATTCACTCAGTACTTCCTGGTAACCACTGCATTTCCTGAAAGTTTTAGAATTCTAAATGAGTTCCTCCAGCTTTTTGTGGATGTTTAATTGTATTGTTGTTTATTGTGTTCTATGGGTGTTCTCTCCCTACCCCTGTGTAGGCTGTCTCGGTAAAAACACATCCCAGTCTGAATGAGGATTCAGCTCAGCCAGTCGGGAGCCAAGTGCATGCACCAAGACTGTTCTGAAAGGTTTGGGATAGCTCATTGCAAACAGAAAGAAATCTTCTCAGATCACAATGTTACTGAAGAGAATGGTTGTGTTTGTAATCCATACTTCGGGGTCCCTCTCCCATCCTGCTGGTGACATAACAATAACAGGATCATTGGCCAAACACAGGTGTCATTCTCTGTCGATGAGTCCACAAGAGAGTGACACATGAAAACCCTGTTCATGAAGAGCTTTGAAATCCCAAGACCTGAGATAAAGCTGAATAAAGACGGGTGGAGACACTCCTTTGTATAATCACCCTCCCCATCAGCCAACTGGTTGCTAATAGCTATTGACAGCACAAAATGAGTCCATTTGGCCCATTGATTCCATGCTGACCATCCCAGTCGAGCGATCCAGTCAGACCCACTGCCCCACCTATAGCTATACAGGACTTAGTTCCTTCGCACGCCCATCAGTTTCTGATTGCAGGGGCCTGGTGATCTGAGCGTTTAATGTCCCTGGTTGGTAACAGCCCACAGAATCTCTGAAAGACTGACAGAACAAAGAATAACAGTAAATCTATTTTGGTGCCATTCTTACAGACATCGTGACTCGAAGAGAATTATGAATTGAAGGAGCTCCATGTTTCATCTTTTATATGCACCATCGAATTTAAGATATAATTGAGAAAGAGACAGATTTTAACAATAGCTGTGGATTTCATGCACTAACTCATTTCTGTTGATGGCAGCAGGAGACATTGGTTCAGGTGGTGTGTTTACAGGAGCAGTATCATTAGTTTAACACTGACCCAGGCCAGTAACAAGGCTGTGCTGAGCCCATTAATCTCATTGTTTATGACCATCATTTACCAAGACAGAGCCCAGAAGAACTTCAACCCATGTTCCTGCTGGAAATTCCTGAACTGTTACGAATGGATTCTTGCTAATTTATTTTCCTGACATTAAAACGGCAAGTGTGGAAATTCAAACTCAAAGTTATAGCCTGTGAACAAAGCAAAACTGCATCTCTAAAACAAAACAAAGTACACAGATGCTATAAATCTGAAAAAAGAAAGAGCTGGAGAAACTCAGCAGGTCTGGCATCATCTAAGGAGAGAAAGCAGAGTTAACCTTTTGAGTCCAGTGACTCTTCCTCAGTGTTCTTCAGGGCTCTGAAGAAGGGTCACTGGACTTGAAACATTAACTGCTTTCTCTCCACAGATGCTGCTGAGTTTCTCCAGCAATTTGTGTTTTTGAAACTGTATCACATTTAGTTCACATACTAAGGTATTATTTGCACATGTTAGCAACACAGACTGAGCTCTTAATAATGCCCCCTGTTCTTCATATCACACCCCAGCAAGAATGTGATTGAGCAGAGTGTTATCCAGGCTGAGGGACTTGAATTACAAGGACAGATTTCCTAAAGTTGACATGTGTTCCCCTAAGTGTAGGAGATGGAATGGTGACCATAGCCATCCACTTTGGCAGGAGGAATGAAAAAACAAAGTATTTCTGAAGTGGTGGATGACTGCAGAATTCCAAGGTGCAGGAGATTCGAGATATTTTAGTGCATGACTCACAAAATATTAGTATGCGAGTACAGCAAGCAATCAGGAAGGATAATGGGTTCCTAGCCTTTATGTGGAGAGAAATTGAATATAAGGATAAAGATTTGATGTTTCAGTTATATAAGGGATTGGTGAGACCACATCACAAGTACTGTATGCAGCTTTTGGTCTTGTTATTTAAGGAAGGATGACAGTGTTTTGGAGGTGATTCAGAGAACGGTTCCTAGACTTATCGTTGGAATGAGTGGGTTGTTTTATGCGGAAAGGTTGAACAGATTGGGCTTGTTTTCACAGGAGTATCGAAGAGTGAGGGGTGACTTGATTTTTGTTATTCACTTGTGGGATATGGGCATTGTTGGTTGGGCCGGCTTTCATTGCCTCTCCCTAGTTGCCCCTTGAAAAGGTGGGGGTGAGCTGCCTTCTCCCACTGCTGCAGACCATGTGCTGTGGGTTGACCCACAATCCCTTTAGGGAGGAAATTCCAGAATTTTGACTCAGCCACAGTGAATGAACGGAAAAATATTTCCAAGTCAGGAAGGTGAGTGGCTTGGAGGGGAACTTGCAGGGGGTTGTGTTCCCAATGTATCTGTTGCCCTTTTCCTTCTAGATGGAAGTGGTCATGGGTTTGGAAGGTGCTCACTGAGAATCATTGGTGAAATTCTGCGGTGTACCTTGTAGATGGTACACACTGCTGTTACTGAGCATCAGTGGTGCAAATCAAACAGGCTGATTTGTCCTGGATAGTCGCAAGATTCTTGAGTGTTGTGGGAGCTGCTCCCATCCAGGCGAGTGGGGAGTATTCCATCACACTCCTGACTGGTGTCTCAGAGATGATGGACAGGCTTTGGGGAGTAGGGGGGTGAGTTACCTGCCACAATATTCCTAGCATCTAACCAGCTCTTGTAGGCACAGTATTCATATGGCTGGTCCAGTCAAGTCTCTAATCAGTGATAACCTCCCGGATGTTGATAGTGGGGGATTCAGTGACAGTAACACCATTGAATGTCAAGGGGCAATGGTTAGATTGTCTCTCACTGGGGAGGGTCATTGTGTGGCACAAATATTACTTGACACTTGACAGCTCCAGCCTGGATATTGTCCAGTTCTTTCTGCATTTGAACATGGACTGCTTCAGTATCTGATGGAATCACATACGGTGTTGAACATTGTGTAATTCTTGGCAAATATCCCCACTTCTGATCTTATGATGGAGGGAAGGTCATTGGTGAAGCAGCTAAACATGGTTGGGCCTAGGACACTACCCTGAGGAACTCCTGCAGAGATCTTCTGCCTGGAGCTGAGATGACTGACCTCAACTAACTGCAACCATCTTCTGATGTGTCAGGTCTGACTCCAACCAGCGCAGAGTTTGTCCCCTAATACCCATTGATTCCAGTTTTGCTAGGGCTCCTTGATGCCACACTCGGTTGAATGCAGTCTTGATGTCAAGGGCTGTCACTCTCAACTCACCTCTGGAATTCAGCTCTTTTGTCCATGTTTGAACCAAGGCTGTAATGAGATCAGGAGCTGAGTGGCCCTGGCAGAACCCAAACTGGGCGTCGCTGAGCAGGTTATTGCTGAGCAGGTGCTGCTTGGTAGCACTGTTACTGACACCTTCCATCACTTTACTGATGATCGAGAGGAGACTGATGGGGCGGTAATTGGCCGGGTTGGATTTGTCCTGCTTTTTATGTACAGGACATACCTGGGCAATTTTCCACATTGTCGGATCGATGCCAGAGTTGTAACTGTACTGGAACAGCTTGGCTTGGGGAGCGGCAAGTTCTGGAGCACAAGTCTTCAGTACTATTGCCGGAATGTGGTCAGGGCCTGTAGCCTTTTCAGTATCCAGTGTCTCCACCTGATTCTTGATATCATGTGAAGTGAATCAGATTGGCTGAGGACTGGTATCTGTAATGCTGGGGACCACTGGAGTAGTCCGAGATGGATCATCCACTCGGCACTTCTGGCTGAAGATTGCTGCGAAGGCTTCAGCTTTATCTTTCGCGCTGATGTGCTGGGCTCTTCCATCGTTGAGGATGGGGATATTTATGGAGCCTCCTCCTCCAGTGAGTTGTTTAATTGTCCACCACCATTCACAACTGGCTGTAGCAGGACTGCGGAGCTTAGATCTGATCTGATGTTTGTGGCAACACTTAGCTCTGTCTATCACTTGCTGTTTGGTAACTTCACTATGTTGACACCTTATTTTTAGGCATGCTTGGTGCAGCTCGATCAATAATACTGCTGCCGAGCCACTCTTGGTGGTGGACATTGAAATCCCCCACCCAGAGTACATTTTGTGCCTTTGCCATCCTCAGTGCTTCCTCTAAGTATTGCTCAACATGGAGGAGAACTGATTCATCAGCTGAGGGAAGACAGTACATGGTAATCAGCAGGAGGTTTCCTTGCCCATGTTTAACCTGGTGCCGTGAGACTTATGGGGTCTGGGGTCAATGTTGAGGACTCCCAGGGCAACTCCCTCCTGACTGTATACCACTGTGCCATCACCTCTGCTGGGTCTGTCCTGCCGGTGGGACAGGGATGGTGATGGTGGTGTCTGGGACATTGTAAGGTATGATTCTGTGAGTGTGATTATGTCAGGCTGTTGCTTAACTAGTCTGTGAGAAAGGTCTCCCCATTTTGGCAGTAACCCCCAGATGTCTGTGAGGAGGCCTTGCAGGGTTGACAGGGCTGTTTCTGCCGTTGTCTTTTCCAGTGCCTAGGGCAATGCCAGGTGATCCATCCGGTTTTATTTCTTTGAGACTTTGGAGTGATCGGTACAAATGAATGGTTTGCTGGGCCCTTTCAGAGGGCAATTAAGAGTCAACCACATTGTTGTGAGTCTGAAGTCACATGTAGACCAGAATAGGTGAGGGTGGCAGATTTCCTTCCCTGAAAGGTATTAGTGTGCCAGATGGGTTTTTTCAACAATCAACAATGATTTAATGGTCATCAGTAGAATCTTAATTCTGATGATTTTATTGAATTCAAATTCTACCATCTGCTGTGGCCGGATTCAAACCTAGGTCCCCAGACCCTTAGCTGAGTTTCTGGAAGCAGGCTGAGTCTAGCAGTAAGGCCACTAGGCCATTGAAGTTTATAAGGTCCTGAATGGTATTGACAAGGACGTGGAGAGAATGCTTCCTGCTGGGGGTGAGTCCAGACCTGAGTGGGGTGGAGGCTGGGAGAGACACTGTTTTAAAATGCTGGGGCACACTTTCAGGGCAGACATGAGGAGAAACCTTCTCTTTCAGAGGACTGTGCAACTTTGGAATTGTCTGCCTCAGCAGGCAGTGGAGGGTGGGAACGTTGAATATTTTGAAGACAGAGGTGGGTGGATTTTTGTTAGATTGGCAGGCAGTAACTAGTGAGGTACCAGAGGGATCGGTGCTAGGACCCCAGCTATTCACAATAATATATTAATGATTTGGATGAGGGAGTAAAATGTAACATCTCCAAGTTTGCAGATGATACCAAGTTGGGTGGGAGGGGGATTTGTGATGAGAATCCAGAGATTCTTCAGCATGGGGCTGGATGAACACAGCAGGTCAAGCAGCATCATAGGAGCATGGGGCTGCTTGGCCTGCTGTGTTCATCCAGCCCCACGCCTTGTTATCTCGGATTCTCCAGCATCTGCAGTACCTTTTATCTCT
>JAHRHZ010000071.1:27065550-27083689 GCA_024137785.1 Ginglymostoma cirratum | reverse complement strand
TCCTCTGATGTTGCCTGGTCTGCTGTGTTCATCCAGCTCCACACTGAGTTACCTCTGGCTCCAGCATCAGCAGTTCTCACTATCTCTGGCTGAGTTCAGTAATGCGCCTTCGTACTTCACTAATCCACAAAACACTGGCACATTTTCATAAGGCTTGTGGTGAATAATTCAGGTCTTCTCATATGCCCATGGTGTCAATTGTTAAAGCTGAGATTAGGGTCTCATCAAATGGAGAATTATCTTCCCTGCTCCCTGAAGTGACAAGGACCTGGGTAATTGGTGTTTGCATTCTCATCCAATGGCACTCTCGCAGCCCCAGCTCCTGGCCAGTGACTTATTTGTTTCATGGAACCTTCCCATTGTTAAACTGATTGGAAAGCGGCTTTCCAATTTCCAACAATGGTATAGGTTAATCCAATAAGGAGCACTCTCCTGTGATATGACAACTGGTTAGTCAGTGTCTGGAAAGGTTTCATGGTTTATTGGAATTCCCAGGTGGTACAGGATGTGAAGACATGTCAGAGATCCTCTATCAGAGTCCTGGGGAAATGATGTTCTGAACGCTCAGCCAAGCTCACGTTGCCTCTCTCGAGTTGTTTTGTTCATTTTGATCCCTGTAAGATCCCGTTGTCTGGATGACAGAATGTCGTGACTCAGTTCCTCATGAATTGTCTGACGTGAATGATTTTTGTGGCAAATTGCAGTTTATGTTTAGAAAGTGTGGGAGGTGTGAATATGAAACTGAGTGTGGGTATATCGTGCCAGCAATGATGCCGTAATAAAAATTGATTGACGCAGGGAAGATGTTATTAATGCCTCACGCTTTGATTCTCCGTGGCTTCAATACTATGGATCCTGCACTGCACAGTCTCAATCTGAAAGGAATTCCAGAGTTTTTGGAATGTGAGGTTACTCCATCAACATGAAGAATTGTTTCACTCTGAGCTGAATCTCACATTATTTTGGCTAGGTCTGAGTTGCATTGGGTTTTTTTTGGAGGGATTCTCATTCTGAGGCCTACTGAGTTCCCTCATTGTATTTCATCAAACTCACCTCATTACCTATCATCCCACCCCTGGCATCTGTCCCATCCGATTCCAGGCCCATTTTACTCCATGCCATATTCCCAGAAGAACTCACCATTCCCGGGGTATCCTGGAATTCACTGCAAACCCTCATGTCTGTGCCATCACTAAAATCCTGCTGTACACTGGGGTAATCACTGTCAGTCTGGAGCTGCCCTGACATTTGCCCCCCACACACAGACAGGGGGTAAGTCAGTGCCTGCTTTATGGGCAGGGTCCAGGAGTTCCTGTTGGACAGGATGGTACAGCGGTGGGGCCCCCTCTTCCCCCAGGACTAGCAGTGGACGCCACAACACCTGAGCCTGCCCAGCCTGCTCCAAGGTTACACCCCCCTCCCACTGGGTCAGTGCAATCTCAGCTTTTTGGAGGGATGCCCAGAAGGAGGTCAGTGACATTTTCCACTCCACCAGGGGAAGTGCTACCAGCTTCTTCCCAATAGCTCACCCTCACTCCGTCTCTGCTACTGCACCCACCTCCGACCAAGGCTCCTGCTCTCTGACCTTCACTAGACATTGGCCTAATGGTACTACCACTAGACTATTAATCCAGTAGACCCAGACAATGTTCTGGGGACCTGGGTTCAAACGCTGCCAAGGCAGATGGCGGAGTTTGAATTCAGTAAATATCTGGCATTATATATAATTCTCAGGAAAAACCCACCTTGGTTGTCATAAGGTTGGGAATTGAACAGTTGTTCCAAAATAATTTCCTTGTACATGAAGTGATTTAGATATTGATGAGTAGTGAACGCTGTTTGGATAATGTGAACTTTTTGCTGTACGGGCATAGTATGTTTTTTTCTCTTTTTTTGGGGAGTTTGACCTCCCAATGACACAATACTACCATGAAGATTGATTGGATAAGCATACCCTTTTTTCTGACTCTGTCTCAAATACACAGCTCCCCCTCCGACTAAACTTTGCGAGATCATTTTGACGTGAGCTGGTCAAGGCTCTCGGAATCAGCGGTGAAGGAGATAGTTACAGCTTCAGAGAATCACACAGAGAGATCATGACAGAAAATCACACACAATTGAAGCAGACTCACTCTTCCAAAACAAAAAAAAGCCTCAAAGTTTAGCAAATCACAAAGAATTGTGATTAAATCACTTAATGTACAAGAAAATTATTTTGAAATGACTGTTCATTTCCAATGTTTAATATTTTTAATATCTTTTAACAATGGGGCTCACTACCAGAAGGAGCAATTGAAGCAGATGTAAAGATAGGTTCAAGTGGATGTTGGTCACTGATATATTCAAGAAAGGAATGGACAGATACACTGGAAGGCTTCAATGAGGGGAGCGGGAGGTGAATGGTGGATGATAAACATCAGGGAAAGAGTATCCAGCTCAGTGGCCTGTTTTTTTACAGTGAATACGTTGCAATGAGCAGCAGATGTGACTGTCTATCTCGAGATGCCAGATGTTGTATCTTTTTGAAATGCAGGAATGAGGAATACGTGTTAAGGCATAGGGAATGTGCAGTTCTATTGTACCTCATAATGTCCCCACTTGTCTGAATGTGCTTTACAACCCAATGAATTAGTTTTGACATGCAGCGATGTGTTAACAGTTGGAGCATCAAAGCTATGTACGGCAAGATCTCGCAGTGTATAGACACACAGCAGATCTTCAATATTTGGTGCTATTTGCTAACGTGCAGAAAAGTAGAGGTCAGTACAATCAAATCAGTGTCATCCACTTGCTCTGTGTGACAATGTTTTGTTCCAGTGACAACCTGAAACACCCCTGACAGTGCAGCATTGCTTCAGTGCCAACCCTCTGACAGTGCAGCACTCCCTCAGGACCAACCCTTCGACAGTGCAGCATTGCTTCAGTGCCAACCCTCCGACAGTGCAGCATTGCTTCAGTGCCAACCCTCCGACAGTGCAGCATTGCTTCAGGACCAACCCTCCGACAGTGCAGCATTGCTTCAGTGCCAACCCTCCGACAGTGCAGCATTGCTTCAGGACCAACCCTCCGACAGTGCAGCACTCCCTCAGTACTGACCCTCCGACAGTGCAGCACTCCCTCAGTACTGACCCTCCGACACTGCAGCACTCCCTCAGTACCGACCCTCCGACAATGCGGCACTCCCTCAGGACTGACCCTCTGACAGTGCGGCGCTCCCTCAGGACTGACCCTCCGACAGTGCGGCACTCCCTCAGGACTGACCGTCCGACAGTGCGGCGCCTCCTCAGCACTGACCCTCCGACAGTGCGGTGCTCCCTCAGTACTGACCCTCTGACAGTGCGGTATCCCCTCCGTACTGACCCTCCGACAGTGCGGTATCCCCTCAGTTCTGATTCTCTGACAGTGAAACACTCTCTTAATACTGAACTTTTGATGTAGACTCCCAGTAGCTGCATGCCAGACCACTGCAATATTCCCTTTGCTGCAGGATTGTAAGAAATGTGTGATTCTTCCTCTGACATCTCTTCCCTTCTTCCTCTTGAGTTTGATGCCCAAAGGCAGCTCTGACCCACAGTGCTATGATCCTCACTACGGGTCTTTTCTGATCTCATTCCTGCTGTCTGTTTATTTTGTGCCTAAACACTGAGGGAGTACATCCTCCACACACTTGGTGCTGTGTCAGTGGAAGTGTCTTCAATGTATCTCCTTAGTAACTGTGCATTCTATTAAGATAGTTTTTCACAGTGAATAGGACTTGGCTGCTCACATTGGATCCTATTTTAGATTGTAGTTTATGAAGGAGTGTTCTATTTATGGTAAAGCATTGCAACTCATTAAATAAAGCAATAAGCTGTTTCCAAATTGTTACTCCAGTAGTGAATACACGGTGCCTGTGCATAATAACAGGTTGGGTTTTTTTTATCCAGCAACCTATTAAAAATTTAATGGGAATTGATGCTTTACAAATTTTTTGAAAGGAAAATCACCAACCAACGAGTGTCTTTGAACCCATGACCCAGGCATTTTTTCCTGCATTTATATATCCACCAGCTGAACGAGCAAGTCTACAAATAGATTCGGGTTTATTTCCTTTCTTAGGAGTTGGAAAGTCATGTTGCAGCTGTACAGGAAATTTATTGAGGCCACTTTTAGAATACTGCGTTCAGCTCTGATCACCCTTCTCTAGGAAGGAAGCTGTGAAACCTGCAGAAAAGATTTTACAAGCATGTTGCTGGGGTTAGAGGGTTTGAGCTGTAGGGAGAGGCTGAATAGGCTGGAGCTATTTTCTCTGGACCATCAAAGGCTGAAGGGTGACCTTTATAGAGGTTTATAGAATCATGGGGGGATTTGATAGTGTGGATAGCCAAGGTCTTTTTCCTAGAATGGGGGAGTTCAAAACTAGAAGGCATAGGTTTAAGGTGAGGAGAGAAAAATATAGAAGGAACCTCAAGGTGAGAGGGGAAAAATTTAAAAGGGACCTAAGAGGCAACATTTTCACGCAGAGGGTGGTGCGTGTAAGGACTGAGCTGCCAGAAGAAGTGGTGGAAGCTGGTACAATTACAACATTTAAAAGACATCTGGATGAATATATGAATAAGAAGGGTTTAGAGGGATATGGGCCAAATGCTGGTAAATGAGCCTCTGTCAGATTCTGATGTCTGGTTAGTGTGATCAAGCTGGACCCAAGGATCTGTTCCTGTGCTGTCTGACTCTATAAAACACTGGAACAATGTGTAAATCCAGCTCTCCAACTCCTCCACATTACCCATACACTGGGTTTAAAACCAGGCAGGTTTGCAGAGAATTAGACCAAGAATAATTATATATCTGCTCGCAGGTACAGGGCAGGCCAAGTGCTTAGGCACAGTTGTTCTTGATGTCTTCTTTGCTGGCGTGACAGTGGGATATTCGCTCGTAAACAATCCAGCAAAATAATTATATAATATTTCTGCCAGTTTGTAACAATACCCATCAATTTATTAAATGTATTGATTAGTAGCCTTATCCTTATTCTGATTTTCTGTAACTTATGTCAACCTTATTATTTCTTTCTGTTCCTTCATCATTTAATTTTTGTTGTGCCCGATTGCTTGCCTTTGTTAAAACATTTTTCCTACCTTTTTATGTTTTCTTTTACCATCTTCTCTTTTGCTCTCTTTGTATATATTGGTCCTTTTTCTTTCATTTCAATTTGGTCTTTTTGTAATTCATTAATGGTGTGTTACTATTGGCCAGTTTGCACTTCAATGGGATGTATTTTTCCTGGACTTCATGAATCACCATTGCAGATGTTTCACCATACTGCTTTGTTTCTGTTTACTTCTCCTAGTTTTATTTCATCCACTTAAAGTTAGCTTTTTTAAAAAAATCATTACTTTGGCCTTTGTCATTCTTACCAATCATAATCTTAAACTTTATGTTATGATCATTATGCCTAGATGTTTCCCTCTCTTTAACTTTCTTTAGATTTTCTGGTTCCCTTCCTGTTTCTGAATCCAGTCGTGTGCCCTCTTTCCTGGGGCTTTTTATGTATATGGGAAGAAAGTGCTCCTGCATTCTCTGTAAAACTTCCATTTCCTTCTTTTGTTTCACAGTTTATCTTTCCAGTTTATTTCAACACAGTGAAAATATAACCTGACCACAATTCTACACCCTTTATTCATTTCACGTATTTACCCACGTACAATGTCCTCACTTTGTTTCTATTTTAGGTTGTGTTACTCATATTGACTTGACTGATGCCTCCTTATTTTTGATTCAAGCTACAAGAGTTCTGTTTATAACTTTCTACTGCCAATATAGGGCAGTTATTGGTATGACTACCCCATCACTATCAACCTTCACAATCTTTTCAGATCATGTTCTGAACGCAGAGTTTCTGAAGAAGGGTCACTGGACCTGAAACATTATCCCTGTTTCTCTCTCCACAGATGCTGCCAGACCCACTGAGTTTCTCCAGCAATTTGGGGAGGTTCCGTTTTGGATTTCCAGCATCCGTAGTTCTTTTATTTTTTTTTTTTGTTCACTGTCCGGGCTTTTCATCTTAAATGCTATATTCTTGATGAAAGGTCATGGGTTCGAAAAATTAACTATTTCTCTCATGATGTTCTAAAAAAAATCCCAAAAGCATTCAACGAATTCCTTATCTAGGCTACCTTTACCCATCTGAATTTTCAGTCAAACTGTAGTTGAAAATCCCCCAGAATTATCATCCTTTCTCAAAGGTACCTGTAATTTCTCACCTTTATACTCTGACCAACTATATGATTACTGTGTGCATCTTCCCCACAATTTAATACAAAGTAAACATGACATATATATTCTCTCTGTGGTATCTCCACTTGAAGTTAATGTTAGGGATGCTCTAGTGGGAATGTAATGGTGTGTGGGGTGAGTGGGGATTTCCCCTTTGGTCACTACTTACCAGTGTGCTCCTAATATCTAGATAATTGCACATGTTTAAAATAGGTACTTGAGAAATATTCTATGACTGTTATCACAACAGTGTGCTAACAAAATTGCTTTCTCAGAACATGTACCAATGACTATTTGAAGCTATTTGAAGGGAAGTCCACATTTGATATGTGGGAGGCTTTCAAAGATAGGTTGAAGATAGTGCAGGATAGGCATGTCCCTTTGAAAACAAGGGATAGGAAAGGAAAGATTCGTGAACCGTGGATGACAGGAGAAATCGTGCGACTAGCCAAGAGGAAAAGGGAAGTGTACATAAGGTCCAGGCAGCTAAGAACAGAACGGTCCTTGGAGGAATATCGGGAGAGTAGGACCAATCTTAAGCGAGGAATCAAGCAGGCTAAAAGGGGTCATGAAATAACTTTAGCCAACAGAATTAAGGAGAATCCCAAGGCCTTTTATTCATATATAAGAAGCAGGAGGGTAACTAGAGAAAGGGTTGGTCCACTAAAGGATAAGGAAGGAAGGTTTTGTGTCGAACCTGAGAAAATGGGTGAGATTCTCAATGATTACTTTGCATCAGTGTTCACTGAGGAGAGGGACATGATGAATGTTGAGATTAGAGATAGAAGTTTGTTTACTCTGGATCACGTTGACATAAGGAGGGAAGAAGTGTTGGGTAGGCTAAAGGATATTAAGGTGGACAAATCCCCAGGACCAGATGGGATCTATCCCAGGATGCTGAGGGAGGCGAGAGAGGAAATAGCTGGGGCCCTGACAGATATCTTTGTAGCATCCTTAAACACAGGTGAAGTGCCGGAGGACTGGAGAGTTGCTAATGTTGTCCCCCTGTACAAGAAGGGTAGTAGGGATATTCCAGGTAACTACAGACCAGTAAGCCTGACGTCAGTGGTGGGAAAGTTGCTGGAGAAGGTACTGAGGGATAGAATCTATTTATATTTGGAAAAGAATGGGCTTATCAGTGATAGGCAACATGGTTTTGTGCAGGGGAGATCATGCCTTACTAACTTAATAGAGTTCTTTGAGGAAGTGACCAAGTTGATAGATGAAGGAAGGGCTGTAGATGTCATCTACATGGACTTTAGTAAGGCATTTGATACGGTTCCCCATCGTAAACTAATGGAGAAAGTGAAGTCACATGGTGTGCAGGGTGTTCTAGCGAGGTGGATAAAGAACTGGTTGAGCAACAGGAGACAGAGAGTAGTAGTTGAAGGGAGTTTCTCGAAATGGAGAAAGGTGACCAGTGGTGTTCCACAGGGATCAGTGCTGGGGCCACTGTTGTTTGTGATATACATAAATGATCTGGAAGAGGGCATAAGTGGTCTGATCAGTAAGTTTGCAGATAACACGAAGATTGGGGGAGTAGCAGAAAGCATAGGGGATTGTCAAAGAATACAGGAGAATATAGATAGACTGGAGAGTTGGGCGGAGAAGTGGCAGATGGAGTTCAATCCGGGCAAGTGTGAGGTGATGCATTTTGGGAGGTCTAATTCTAGAGCAAACTATACTGTAAACGGAAGAGCCTTGGGAAAAGTTGATGAGCAGAGAGATCTGGGGGTTCAGGTCCATGGTACCCTGAAGGTGGCTGCACAGGTGGATAGAGTGGTCAAGAAGGCATATGGTATGCTTGCCTTCATCGGACGGGGTATTGAGTATAAGAGCTGGCAGGTCATGTTAAAATTGTACAAGACTTTGGTTCGGCCGCATTTAGAATACTGTGTACAGTTCTGGTCGCCACATTACCAAAAGGATGTGGAAGCTTTGGAGAGGGTACAGAGAAGGTTTACGAGGATGTTGCCTGGTATGGAAGGTGCTAGCTATGAAGAGAGGTTGAGTAGGTTAGGATTGTTTTCATTAGAAAAAAGGAGATTGAGGGGGGACCTGATTGAGGTCTTCAAAATCATGAAGGGTATAGACAGGGTTGATAGAGATAAGCTTTTTCCCAGGGTGAGGGATTCAATAACGAGGGGTCACGCGTTCAAGGTGAGAGGAGAAAAGTTTAAGGGGGATACACGCGGAAAGTACTTTACACAGAGGGTGGTAGGTGCCTGGAACGCGTTGCCAGCAGAGGTAGTAGAGGCAGGCATGGTAGATTCATTTAAGGTGCGTCTGGACAGGTGCATGAGTAGGTGGGGAGCAGAGGGATACAGATCCTTAGGAATTGGGCGATAGGTTTAGACAGTGGATTTGGATCGGCACAGGCTTGGAGGGCCGAAGGGCCTGTTCCTGGGCTATAAGTTTTCTGTGTTCTTTGTTCTTTGACTTTTCGATTCTCTATACAATCCATCCAATATAGTGCTGTCTGAGGATCTTTGGTGAATTTCTGCAGTGCATTCTTGTAGATAGTACACACTGCTGCTACGGAGTGTCTGTGGTGGACGGAATGGATGTTTGTGGATGTGGGGCCAATCAAGTGAGCTGCTTTGTCCTGGGTGGTATCAAGCTTCTTGCGTGTTGTTGGAGCTGCACTCATCCAGGAAAGTGGAGAGCATTCCATCACACTCCTGACTTGTGCCTTTTGGATGGTGAACAGGCTTTGGGCAGTGAGGAGATGAGTTTCTCACTGCAAGATTCCTGGCCTCTGACCTGTTGTTGCAGCCACAGTATTCATATTGCTGGTCCAGTTCAGTTTTTGGTCAATAGATACCCTCATAGAGTCATAGTGTTGTACAGGATGGAAACAGACCCTTTGGTCCAACTCGTCCATACTGACCAGATATCCCAAATTAATTTAGTCCCATTTGCCAGCATTTGGCCCATATCCCTCCAAAACCTTTCCATTCATATAGCCATCCAGATGCCTTTTAAATGTTACAATGCTATCAGCCTCCACCACTTCCTCTGGTAGTTCATTCCATACACGCACCACCTTCTGCGTGAAAAAAGTTGCACGTTGGACCCCTCTTCCTTAAACCTATGCACTCTACCCTGGGGAAAAGACCTTGACTATTTAACCCTATCCATGCCCCTCATGATTTTATAAACCTCTATAAGGTTACCCCTCAGCCTCCGACGCTCCATGGAAAATAACTCCAGCATGATGATGATGATAATGGAGGATTCAATGATGCCATTAAAAGTCAGCACTGAGCGATTGGACTCCATCTTATGCCTCTAATGTTGACTCCCTCGATGATCAAGAATCTGTCTGTTCAAGTTTGGAATATGTTCAATGTTGCAGTCTCCTCTAGTCTCTGGGGAGGGGAATTCTAAGTGCTAACTTTGTGAGAGTAGAGATTCTTTATGATATTCCTCATTAATGTGAAATATTTAACTTTTACCAGTAGTTCTTGATTCTACAACCAGAGGAAACTTCCTCCAGCATCCACCCTGTCAAGCCCCCTCAGAAAAGTCCTTGCTTCAATAAGATCACCCTCATTCTTTTAAACTCCAATGTAACTGAGATGAGCAAACTGTTTCCATTTAACCATGGTGAAGGATAAGACCATAAGACCATAAGACATAGGAGTGGAGGTAAGGCCATTCAGCCCATCGAGTCCACTCCGCCATTTAATCATGGCTGATGGGCATTTCAACTCCACTTACCCGCACTCTCCCCGTAGTCCTTGATTCCTTGCGAGATCAAGAATTTATCAATCTCTGCCTTGAAGACATTCAACGTCCCGGCCTCCACTGCGCTCCGTGGCAATGAATTCCACAGGCCCACCACTCTCTGGCTGAAGAAATGTCTCCTCATTTCCGTTCTAAATTGACCTCCTCTAATTCTAAGGCTGTGCCCACGGGTCCTAGTATCCCCACCTAACGGAAACAACTTCCCAGCGTCCACCCTTTCTAAGCCATGCATTGCCTTGTAAGTTTCTATTAGATCTCCCCTCAACCTTCTAAACTCTAATGAATGCAATCCCAGGATCCTCAGCCGTTCATCGTATGTTAGGCCTACCATTCCAGGGATCATCCGTGTGAATCTCCGCTGGACACTCTCCAGTGCCAGTATGTCCTTCCTGAGGATGAATTGTATTTCACTGTAAATCTTCTTGTTTGTGTTGTCAATGCAAAGGAAGCAGTATTTCTGTGTATCCTGAGTAGATATGCAGTTTCTTATTTAGATTTCATCTGTAGCATCTAAACTTGGCTTAAAATTGGCTGTTCTGGCTGTCTAAAAGTGTTACTCAGTTTGGTTACCTTGACTTCTAATGGTAAATGTGATGTGGGCAAAAACCGCATCTAGCAGCTATGAGGTGAAGGAGTCATTTCATTCGTTGTTCAGGACATCAGGAGAACCATTGCCTCTTCACCACAAAAGCACCATGGATTCTGTACACAGAGATAGTAAGAACTGCTGATGCTGGAGCCAGAGATAACACAGTGCGGAGCTGGAGGATCACAGCAGGTCAGGAAGCATCAGATGTTTTGGGTCGGGACCCTTCTTCAGAAATTCAGATCCTTCTTCAGACCCTTCTAAAGAAGGGTCTAGGCCTGAAACGTCAGCTTTGCCTGTTCCTCTGATGCTGCCTGGCCTGCTGTGTTCATCCAGCCCCATACTGTATTGTCATGGATTCTGTACACAATGGGTTTCCCTTCACAGAGAGAACATTCAAGTACAGGAGGAGGAATGTCTTGCTGCAATTGTACAGGGCCTTGACAAGACCACACCTTCAATGTTGTGTGCAGTTTTGGTCTCCTTATCTGAGCAAAGATGTTCTGGCAAGGGAGGGAGTGTGACAAAGTTTTATGGCAGGACTGATGTATGAAGACAGACTATATTCCCTGGACTTTCAAACAAAGCTGGGGAAATCTCACAGAAACCTATAAAATTCTAATGGGACTGGACAGCGTAAACACAGGAAGAATGCTCCCAATGTCCAGGGAGTCCAGAAGAAGAATACACAGGCTAAGGATACAGAGTTGGCCATTTAAGACTGCGGTGAGGAGGAATGTCTTCACACAGAGAGTGGGGAGCCTGTGGAATTCTTTGCCACAAAAGAGGGTTCAAGCCAAAACTGTTTTCAAGAAGAAGTTAGAAGGAGCTATAGTTCTTAGGGCTAAAGGGATCAAAGGATATAGAGTGAAAGGAGGAACAGGGGACTGAGTTGGATGGTCAGCCATGATCATGCTAAACGGTGGAGCAGGCTTGAAGGGCTGAATGGCCTACTCCTGCTTCTGTTTTCTTTGTTTTTATGAACAGAAGCCACAGGAACAGACGGGGATTAGATTTCACAAGTCATCTGAAGTCGACCATTTGTTAGCGCTGACTTTGAGCATTAATCTCAATCTAGACTGTAAACTCAAATCCTCGTGTGCTGAACTGACCGACCACCTTCTGACTCAGCGATGCACGTTCCAGTAACTGAACCAATGAAAATGTTTTCAGCATAACACACACTAACAGTGCAAGGTGCAGCAGAAATAAAAGCCCAGGCACCACGTTCCAGGACTTGGCAACTACCAAACTACTGCAAATCAGAAAGGAGAAAAAGCAGAAATAAATTGCTTTCAGTATTTGATATATGGGCTCTGATGTTTAATTTCACAGTTATGAAAATATTTCCCCTATTTCTTTCAGCAAAAGTGATTTACATTTTGATTCCAGAGTGAATGATGGGGGGGGAGGAAGTTCTGATTCATCATCTGAAGCTGCTCCTTATCCCTGCCCATCATTGCTGGTATTTTGTGGCAGGACGTCTGCATCCATAAGAGCATTACAAAATATAAGCACATAAATGACAAATTGAAAAGAAGGCAGGAGCTGTGAGATGTAGCTCACTGTGTCACCAGGAAGGTGCGAGTCTGTGAACCACATGATTCATGCTCCCCACAAGAAGTTGGGGAGGTGTTCAAATGCAAACTCACATCAGCCACTTGTCCTGATATATACATCTGTTGTTTGTAATGTTTCAAACTGGGAGGGATAAATGATGGTGCTTGAGTTTGTGGATATCCCTGATCTCCTGCTTTAACTTTAGCAAAGGATGAAGAGTTAGAAACGTTGGATATTGACAAATGGCTGCTTACACGACCAGCTGACAGTGTTCTGGAGAATCCCGGTTGTTTTAACAGCCAGGTCTATTATTTAGATCACCCTTCACTGGGCCATTTACTCAGTCACCTGGCTTACTGAGAGTCAGTCAGCCAGAGGTAAAACAGATACCATTGTGCTCATTTCAACATTCCTCAATCAACATTTACCAGAAAGGTTCCAGGAATGAGAAATTTCAGGAATGAGGATAGATTGAAAAAGTTTGGACTGTTCTCCTTGGCGAGAAAGAAAGCTGGGAGGAGATTTGATCAAAGTTTTCAAAATCATGAGCGGTCTGGACAGAGAGGGAGAAACTGTTCCCATTTATAAAAATTACATAAACAAAAGGACACAGATTTAAAGTGATGAGTTAAAGAAGCAAGGGTGATGAGACCAAGATATAGGAGCAGAATTAGACCATCAGACTGCTCTACCATTCAATCATGTTTCTCAACTCCATTCTCCTGCCTTCTCTCTGTAACCCTTGGTTCCCCTACTAATCAAGACTCTATCTATCTTTGTCTTAAACACACTCAATGACTTGGACTCCACAGCCCTCTGCAGTAATGTGTTCCCCAGATTCACCACCCTCTAGCTGAAGAAATTCCTCTTCATCTCAGTTAACTCTGACGCCATGTCCTCAGCTCCCAGTCTCTCCTACGAGTGGAAAAATCTTCTCCATATCCACTCTATCCAGGCCCCTCAGTATTCTGTAAGTTTCAATGAGAACCACCTCATCTTTCTAAACTCTATCGAATATAGGCCCAGGCTCCTTAGCAGCTCCTCATTTGACAAACCCTTCATCCTTGGGAGCATTCTTGTAAACCCCCTTTGGGTCCCCTCCAGCATCGGCACATCCATCCTTAGATACAGGGCCCAAAACTATTCACAATATTCCAAATGCGGTCTGACCAGAGCTTTATTCAGTCTCAGCAGAACGTCTCTGCTCTTGTATTCTAGCCTTCTCAAAATGGATGCCTACACTGCATTCGCCTTTCTGACTGCCAAGTGAACCTGCATGTTAACCTTAAGAGAATCCTGAACTAGCCTGCCTAAGTCCCTTGTGCTTCAGATTTCTGAAGCCTTTCCCCATTTCGAAAATAGCAACTGTGTACTCCATCCCACTCCTGACTATTGACAGCATTAATTATGCAATTTGCCAGGCAATGTGGGGAAACCTCTTTCACACAGCGATAGGGTGAGGGTGTGGAAGTCACTGCCTAGAAATGTGGCAAAACATGTTCATTTGAGGTATTGAATGATTATTTGGATAATATTAGTGTGCAAGGGCATTGCGGGAAAATCACTGGGTAATGATGCTCATTGGAAAAGCCAGTGCAAGCATGATAGACCTCCTTCTATGCTGTGCTATTCTGTGATTGATTGTGCGCTGGGGTGAACAGGATCTTGCTGTGGCATCATTGTTATCATCTCCAGGAGCTTTCGATCCACAGACCACCAGGAACAGGGATTCCTCAGGGCCCAATATGCATTGAACACATAAATCTCTTCTTCACAAACCACTAGACAGAGGACACAAGGGAAATCTTGGACGAAGACAATCCTTTGGGCTGCTTGGTTATCCCGCTAGGAAACTATGTGAGTGATTTCCCAGGACAGCTTTCATATCCAACTGAATGGGGAGATGGATCAGCAGTTTAAACTCTTTACGGATAACACCCTTGGCCATACAACATTTCCTCAGTAGACTCGTTGCTGCATCAGCCAAGGTTAGGTGTTCAAATCCAAGAATAAAGTTCAAACTGCGATTTTCCAACCCATGGAGTTAGTTTTAGAATTAAGCCAAATTAATAGTGCGCAATTAAACCTACCCCTTCGCCCTTGTTAGCATTGCGTGTTATTGAGGTTGTTACACAAATACTTAAAGTAATCTATGGTTTGTACAAGGTTTTAATTTAAGAATAGGTCTCAAATTACATCAAGATATAATATCTATATATAATATATACAATATCGCAGGATAAGTGGCTGTTCTATGAGTTCATTCCTCCTCGCATTGTTGATAAAAGTTTTTTTTATTTTTCATTCATGGGATGAGGGTGTCTCGGGCTAGACCAGCATTTGTTGCCCATCCCTAATTGCCCAGAGGGCAGTTAAAAGTCAACCATATTGCAGTGGGTTTGGGGTCATATGTAGACCAGATCAGGTAAAGATGGTAGTTTCCTTCCCTAATGGACATTAGTGAATCAGATGGGTGTGTCTCCCCCTGACAATAAGCAATGGTGTTACAGTCATCATTAGATTTTTGTTGAATTCAAACTCCTCCACCTGCCAAGGTGGGATTTGAACCTGAGTTTTCTAGGGTAACAGTCCAGCAATAATACCACCAGGCCATCACCTCCCCTTGAGATGGGCTGGAAATGATCGTAAAGATGCCATCAGGTGATTGACAGATAACTTGTTGCTATTTAAGAAAATCTGCTGATGTGTGATGACATTTGCTTGTAAGCATTATGAGCTCTGATGTTGCCACTGAAAGTTAATCCAAACATAATTGGCAGCTGTTTTCAGGGGAGTACTAATGCCATCATTTATTACAGGGTAAGCTAATAACTCTTTACTGCAGTGGATGGATAAGAGTTGAATCCAGGCTGTGTGATTAGATGGATTCCATAGGACCCATACCATTATTTGAAGAAAAGCAGAGAGTATTTGTGTTCAATCCCACATCTCCCCTAACCCTGCGTAATCAATAACAAGATATAAATTCTGGAAACACTCTGTAGACAGAGATACTGGGTTAGCATTTCAGGTCAATGATCTTTTGTCAGAGCTGAAAAATGTTGGAAGTGAATGTCTTTTAAGAAAATACAAAGCATGGGTAAAGGAAAGGGCAGATAGGGGATGGTCTGTGACACTGCAGAGACTGGCCGTCATTAAATGGTCACATGATGATGTGCAAAGCAGGAGAATGAGTGAAGTGTAGAATCAGGAAGTAAGGCCCAAGGAGTTGTGAATAGCTATAGTGGAGTAACAGAGGAAGAGGGAAATATTAAACAGCTGGACTAAAACAAAAGCAGCTACTGATAGGCAATAGCTGGTAGCTTTGCCTGCTCCAGCCTCATTCCATACAGGAATAAAATATAACAAACATAAGAATTAGGAACAGGAATAGATCATTCAGCCCCTCAAGCCTACTCTGCCACTCAGTAAGATGCTGGCTGTTCTGTTTATGTTTTAAATTCCACATTCCTATCTATCCACATAATGCTTCATTCCCTTGCCTCGCAAGACTGTTCCCACCCTCACCACCTGTTGAGGCAGAGAGTTCCAAACTCACACATCCCATTGAGAGAAAAAATAATCTCCTCATCTCTGTCTTGAAAAGGTAGCCACTAATTTTAAAACAGTGGCCCCTAGTTCTGGACAGACCCACAAGAGGAAACATCCTTCCCATATCCGCCTTGTTTAGACCATTCAGCATCTGATACGCTCCAATCAAATCACCCCCTCACTCTTCTAAACTCCAGTGGATACACGCCCAGTTTGTTCAATCTTTCCTTATGGGACCATCAGAACATTTCATGGATCAATCCAGCAAACCTCCTCTGAACTGACTCCAAAGCACTTACATCCTTCCTTAAGTAAGGAGACCAAAACTGCACATAGTATTCGAGATGTGTTCTTACCAATGTCCTCCTATAAATGACTCATGACATCCTCATTTTTATGTTTAATTCCTTTCACATTAAAGGACAGTGTTCCATTAGCCTTCCTAATAACATGCTGGATCTGCAGACTAACCTTCTATGTTGCATACATCAGAACACCTCGATCCCTCTGGACCTCGGAATTGTCCTCTCTTTTGATGTTATTCTGTGTTATCATTCTCCATTACAAAGGGAACAATTTTCCCTGATGCACATTATATTTCATCCACTTGGTGTTTAACCATCCACTCAACCTTTACACTCAAAAGGTGGCATAGTGGCTCAATGGTTAGCACTGCTGTCTCACGGTGTCAGGGATCTGGATTCAGTCCCAGCCTTCAGTAACTGTCTGTGTGGAGTTTGTACATTCTCCCCTTATCTGTGTGGATTTCCTCTCCAAGTCCAAAGATGTATGGGCTAGGTGGATTAGCCACTGGAAATGCAGGGTTACAAGGGTTAGGGTAGGAGGATACACCTGGGTGGGATGTTCTTTGGAGGGTTTCTTTGGGCTGAATGGCCTGTCCCCACAGTCTGGGGATTCTATCATATCAGTCTGAAGCCTCCTTATATCCTCTTCACCACATACTTTTCTATTTATTTATGTGTTGTCTGCAAATTTAGCCACCGTGCCTTCTGTCCCTTTATCTATTGATAGAAATGTAAAAAGCTGAGGTCCTAGAACAGACTCCTAGAGTCAGAGTCACAGAGGTCAACAGCACAAAAAAAATCTTTTGGCTCATGGAGTCTGCACCAGTCAAAAACAACCACCTATCTATTCCAATCCCATTTTCCAGCACTTGATCCATAGCCTTGTATGCCTTGGCATTGCAAATGCACATCTAAATACTTCTTCAATGTTATAAGGGTTTCTTCCACTCCCACCCTTGTAGACAGTGAGCTCCAGATTCCAACCACCCTCTGGGTGAAAAAGCTTTTATCCACACCCTCTATAAACCTCCTGCCCTTTACCATGAATCCACACCCCTGATCTTTGATCCTTCGACCGAAGGGAAAAAAAATTACTTTCTGTCTACCTTCTCAGTGCCCTTTATAATTTTATACATTTAATCATGGTCCCCCTCAGTCTCCTCCACCCAGTGCAAATCAACACCAATATGTCCGATCTCACTTCAAAACGGAAACTCTCCAGCCCTGGAAAATCTTGGTATATCTTCTCTGCACCCTCTCCAGTGCTAATGCATCCCTCCAATAATGTGGATTCAAGAAATGCACACAGTACTCCAGTTGTGGCCTAACTAATGTTTTATGAGTTCCAGTGTCACCTCCCTGCTCTTAAACTCTATGACTTGGCTAATATAGGCAAGTACACCATATGTATTCTGAACCACTTTACCTATCCGTCCTGATAACTTAAGGGACTGGAGGAGCCATGCAGAACTCCACTGGTCACACCTGCCAATCAGGGAAAGACCCATTAAAGCTCTGTTACCTCCCAGTTAGGCAATCTTCTGTCCGTGTTCATATGTAACACCCTACACCATGAGTTTGTACTTTCTGTATTCACCTTTGGAAATGGAAGAACAGTACGTCTACAGAATCCCCTTTATCCACAGCATGTTACTCCTTCCAAGAGCTCCAATATATCAGTGAAATGTGATTTCCTTTTGATGAAACTGTGTTGACACTTCCCAATTACTGTGCGTTTTTATACATGTGGCTATAATCTTCATTGATGAATTCTAATATCTTCTTCATGACAAATGTAAAACTAACGGGCCTAGAATCTCCTGTTTTCTGCCGCACGCACCCCCCCGCCCTGTCCCCCACCTGCCTTCTTGAACTTTCTACTTCCAGTCTGAGGGAACCTTTCCAGAATTTGCTGAATTTTGGAAAATAAACACTAATACATTAATCACCTCTCTTAAGACCCTTTGATGAAATCCATTAAGACCGTAGACTTGTCAGCCTTTAGGGAGGTGATGGTGTAATGGTATAACAAGGTGTGGAGCTGGATGAACACAGCAGGCCAAGCAGCATCATAGGAGCAGGAAAGCTTGACGTTTCGGGCCTAGACCCTTCATCATTTTCTGATGAAGGG
>JAHRHZ010000071.1:27037713-27049200 GCA_024137785.1 Ginglymostoma cirratum | reverse complement strand
ATAGGCCCGAAACGTCAAGTTTTCCTGCTCCTATGATGCTGCTTGACCTCCTGTGTTCATCCAGCCCCATGCTAGCTACAATAGAGTTGCAAGAAATCCCCTGATTTCAGAAGCTTCAGGAAGAATCTTTGCACTAAAAAGGACAGGCTGTGAAAGAGTTTCCAAACTGTGACTGGAATCCAGTCAGTTTAAATAAATGTTGATTTAAAATGAAATACAAATTATAAATATGTTTGATCAAATTCCACAATGTGTTTAAATTTCTTTCCAATGTCTCTTCATTCAAACTAACTGAATTATTGCAAGAAGCACACAGTTGAACTGATTCCTTTGAGCTAACATTTGTATTTAAGCTGCTGCATATAGTAACAGAAATAAAGGTTAATACGGCTCACAGACTTGGGCAGAAATGGATCCTTTCCTAATGGGCTTATTTACCTTTCCCTGTACACCAGATCAACATTAAACGATAATAGGATCACTTGAAGTATAAGGAGCTGAGGGGCTGTCTCCAACATAAAGTGTGAAGTTAGCATTAAGGTTTTAGCAAAGACCTGTAGCTCGGGTTGTGGGTGAGGTTGTTGACTTGCTCACCAAGCTGACGAAAAGTCTGAATGATAACAAGCTAGGTTAGCGAGCAAGTCAACAATCTCAGAAGTGAGCACTGATCTGATTGTGGGACTGTGCGAGTGTAGAGCTGCTCCTGCAGTTTATCCACACCACAATGTCCTTGCACACCCAAAAATAAATCATTGTCTGTGACTATGTTTGATTGCGTTAATGCAAGTGTCTGAGAAAAAACAAACAAATGGGCAAATCTTCTCTTGAGAAAAACAAGTTACGGCCAAGATTTCAGACTGAAAAAATAACTCGCAATGTAGTTTGTGGCAAGTTCTGGAACACATACTTATTAAAGAAACAAAGTGTTTTAGTGGATTTTTTAATGTTGCCTCGGGCCTGCAAAATTCTAATGAGTTGATAAGTGTCGATAATTGCCACAGTCTTAACTCCATTGGGAAACCAAGGTTTTTCACAGGCCGTGAATTCTAATTATGGGTAATGGATATCCTTATGAATGACAAAGGAGAGGCTGGCGGATTCATACACTGTGTGTTGCACAATTAGCTTTCTCAAGGAGTCTTTGTTACAATAATTGAGACAGTGGCACAACGGTGCACAAGATTCCATCCAGAATGATTCTATAGGCCACAGGCTGGCTTCTCACACATCTCCTTCTATCAAAGAACAAAGACCCAACAAAGAACAATATAGCACAGGAACAGGCCCTTCAGCCCTCCAAGCCTGCGCCGCCACATTTGGCCCTTCCATCCTAAAACTGTCTTCACTTACAGGATCCGTATCCCTCTATTCCCTTCCTAGTCATATATCCATCCAGGTGCTTCTTGAATGGTGCTCTAGTGTCTGCTTCCACTACCTCCTCAGGCAGTGCATGCCAGGCACTTACCACCCGTTGTGTGTAAAACATGCCTTGCACATCTCTTTCAAACTTCCCCCTCACACCTTGAATCTGTCCCATGGTAATTGACCCTTCCACCCCAGGAAATAAACCTCATACTTTCCACTCTATCCATGCCATTCACAATCTTGTAAACTTCTATCAGGTTGCCCCTCAACCTCCTGCATTCCAGTGAAAACAAACCCTGTCTTATCCAACCTTTCTTCAAAGATAACATCCCCCATACCAGGCAACATCCTGATAAACCTTTTCTGTGCACTGTCCAAAGCATCCACATCTTTCTGGTAGTGTGGTGACCAGAACTGTATGCAATATTCCAAGTGGGGCCTAACTAAAGCTCTATAAAGCTGCAACATAACTTGTTTATCCTTATACTCAATGCCCCTTCCAATGAAGACAAGCAATCCATAGTCCTTTTTTACTACCTTATCTACCTGCACTGCCACCTTAACTGATCTGTGGACCTGCACACCCAGATCCCTCTGCAAATCAATACTCTTAACGGTTCTACCATTCACTGTATAATTTCCACCTGTACTTGACTTTCTAAAATGCGTCACCTCACATTTGCCCAGATTGAACTCCATCTGCCATTTTTCAGCCCATGCCTCCAACTGATCTATATCCTGCGTAGATCCGAGCACTGATCCCTGTGGAAAACACCACTAGCCACAGCCCTCCATTCTGAAAAACATCCTTCCACAACTACCTTCTGTCTCCTATGACTAAGCCAGTTCTGTATCCATCTCACCCCGATACCATGTGACTTCACCTTTTGTACCAGTCTGCCCTGATGGACCTTGTCAAAGGCTTTACTGAAGTCCATGTGGACAACATCAATCACTTTTCCCTCATCGATCATCTTCGTCACCTCATCAAAAAACTCGATCAAGTTAGTGAGGCATGATCTGTCCTTCACAAAATTGTACTACTGCTAGAAAGTCTGTTTGCATATAAATCTTATCCCTTAGAGTCTTTTCAAATAATTTCCCTACCTCTGACATGAGGCTCACAGGCCTGTAATTCCCTGGATTATCCTTGCTATCCTTCTTAAACAATGGACAACATTGGATATTCTCCAGTCCTTTGGGACCTTGCCTATGACCAAAGAGGATATAAAGATCAACAGAAGACATTGTTGGAAAAGCTCAGCAGGTCTGGAAGCATCTCTGAAAAAAAAATCAGAGTTAACGTTTATGGTCTAGTGACCCTTCCTCAGAATGGACCCGAAGTGTTAACTCTGATTTCTTTTCAAAGGTGCTGCAAGACCTGCAGAGCTTTTCCAGCAGCTTCCGTTTTTCTTCCTGATATACAGCATCTGCAATTCTTCCAGTTTTTATTGGGCATACAAAGACATCTGGCAATGCTCCAACAATTTGTTCTCTTGCCTCCCTCAATATTCTGGATAGATACCATCAGGACCCGGGGACTTATCTACCTGAATACTTTTTAAGACGTACAACACGTCTTTCTTTTTAGTAGCAACTTGGCTTAGAAACTCAACACTCCCTTCCCTGAGATCATCCTTCACCCATTCCTTCTCTTTGGTAAATACCAACATAAAGTGTTTATTTAGGACCTCACCTACCTCTTCTGGCTCCATAGATTCCCTCCTTTGTCCTTGAGTGGGCCAACCCTTTCCCTGACTACCCTTTTGCTTTTTATATATGTACTGAAAGTCTTGGGATTCTCCTTAATCCTGTTTGCTAATGACATTTTGTGACCCATTTTAACCCTTCTAATTCCTTGTTTAAGTTCTTTCCTCCTTTCCTTATATACCTCTAGGGCTTCAGCAGTGCCCATTCTCCTAGGCTTCAACGTATGCTTCCTTTTTCTTTCTGACCAAGGTCATAACATCCCTGGTCACCCAAGGTTCATGTAATGTGCCCATACCTATCCTTCATTCTCACAGGAACGTGCCACTCCTGAACACTTACCAACTGCTGTTTTAAATACTCCCATATCGCTGATGTAGATTAAACCTCAAAAATGGCCTCCAATCAAAATTCTCCAGTTCCTGCCTAATATTGTTGTAGTTCACCTTCCCC
Source organism: Ginglymostoma cirratum (assembly GCA_024137785.1). Lineage (NCBI taxonomy): Eukaryota > Metazoa > Chordata > Chondrichthyes > Orectolobiformes > Ginglymostomatidae > Ginglymostoma > Ginglymostoma cirratum. Next base: position 27,045,675 of record JAHRHZ010000071.1, on the reverse strand, counting down.
CAATCAACACTTTCACCCAAGGACCACTGTTATTCCTGTCCATGAGTATCTTAAAACTCATGGTTAAAATTCTTATCCTAAAACTCAGGCAGCTACAATTAACACCAACGTTCGGGAGTTTGCATCAGGGAGCCAGCTGCATCACTGTTTGTGTTAACGGTATCTTCCACTTCCTTTCCTCCTTTTGTATTCCTTGCATGTTGCTGTCTGTCTGCTGATGTAATAAATTTTATGTTGCTCAAGATTTTTTTGCGGCTCAGTGATAAATGCTGATTATCAGCATCATCACTTGTATCTCCTGCTTACAGCTCAGAATAACACCAAAGATATACCATTTATACTGATGTTTCTCACCGTGTTTTTGTGTGAATGCCAAATCGGAGCCAATGAAATAGAATAACTCGTCTGATGTTCAGTTCAGGGAAGAAAGTGATGAAAAAGGTGTTATTTTCATTGGGAGCTGCACTGATTGTCACATAACCTTCTCAACCCTAAACCTAGCGCAAAATCCGAATGTGTGATTCGATAGCAGGGAGTTATATTGATAGTTTCTGATGAAATATTCTGTCATTTCTTTCACTAAACATGAAAGGTACATCTCCATTGTCTGGATGGAACTTGACAAAGCCCAGTGTACTGTTGTATATAAAATTTCACCATCACAACATTCAGATGTTACTGTCAGCTCCCCGAGAATAAAAGGTGACTGTTGTGAATCTTGAATTGAAATTAGCAGCATGTACATGTTTTGCTGCAAGTTACAGCAGACTAAAGTCAAGACCTTTACTTAGAGAGAGCGATCTTGAAAATGTGGTCAAGCATAATAAGAAGATTGTGGAAAGAGTATGGGCGGTGGGGGGGTGCAGTTGAATTAGTTTTACCCTACTCGCACTTTCATGGGTTTCCGACACAGTACACTTGGCTTAATCCTGGGCAAATAGTTTGCTGGACCAGGAGGGCTAAGTTCCTGATTAGAATTCTTCATGCCTCATGAGATGAACAAAGCTGTGAGGAGGAGATTAAAACTGGGGCAGTTTCCTTACCTACATGTTCATGCCATATACCACCAATTACTGTTTTAACCTGAAGTTTCATTGGTTTCCGAAGCAGGTTCTCATTAATACTTAAACAGTCATTTTGTGGAATAGAATTTACGTATTTGTGAAATAAGACTCATTTTGTTGTAGCTTTTGGTCTTGCCCTCAAAGGGACAACTCTTGAGAATGACCAATAGGATGGGAGATGGAGAGTGTATTGCGAATGCTCAAGGTGGCCACTTACACTGGTACAGATGGTGGTGATGACATCACACCACAGTGCCAGGGCCTCTTGACCATTGTCCGTTCACCATCATGACAGCAGCATCCGGTCAATCCTCATTACTGGCCATTGCCCCCACACACTAACCCCCACAGCTAGGCCCCATCCCTCACTGCCCAGGGAGTTGGGGGGCAACAAGTGAGGTTGTTGCTGAGGCATTGAATGCTCTTTGTGGCTTCGGTTCTGGGGCACCTCTTCAGTGGATGCTTTAGCAGTACAGTTCCACCAATTTAATAAACCCATGCACTGGCTTCAGCCAGACTCTAATCTCCACAAACTACGGAAAAGACAAATGCCTTTGAGAGAACGTGTCTGTCTTTCTTAGAAATAATACTGAAATGTTGAGCTTCAACATATCACTCAGGTCCTGACACAACTCCAAATACCCATGTAACCATGGAAATCAATGTGGGAGTTAGCCCAGGGAAAGACCACTCCCACAGTTCCAAACCTTAGACCTCTCTCTATCTTTGGACCTGTTGTTGCTGCAGGAAGGCTGCCAACATTATTAAAGGCCCCTCTCACCGCGGTAATACTCTCTTCTAACCTAGTCTGTCAGGCAGAAGATACAGAAGCTTGAATACATGCACTAACAGGTTCAAGAACAGCTTCTTCCCTGCTGTTAATAGATCGCTGAATGGACCTCTCTAACATCAAATCTAATGTTGATCTTGCTTTCGTGCACCACCTGTGCAGTGTAATCTTGTGTGCCTCGCTCTGTCTAAGTGCCCTATGATCTGAATGTCCTTGTTTGCTATGAGCTGCCTGTACTGCTCACAAAACAAAGCTTTTCACTGTATTTAGGTACATGTGACAACAATGAACCCAATCAACTCAAAGCAAACTCTCTCTTTGTAACCCCTGCAGCAGCACATTCATGTTACAGGGTCATATCCTGACTTGTCTGTTAGAACCCCACTCCCAGATGTCAGCTCACTGCTGATTCCCAATGGGCTCAAGTAATTGTTTTTTTAAAATATTTTTTATTCACTTGTGAGTTGTGGGCAACACTGGCTGGCCAGCACGTATTGCCTGTTGCTAATTTCCCTCAAGAAGGTGGTGATGAGCTGCCTTCTTGAGCCACTGCAGTCCATATGCTGTAGTTTGACCCACAATGCCCTTGTGGAGAGAATTCCAGGATTTTGACCTAGCAACAGTGAAGGAACAGTGATACATTTCCAAGTCAGGATGGTGAGTGGCTCCATAAGACCATAAGACTATAAGGCTCAGAGGAGAGCTTGCAGGCAGTGGCGTTCCCATCTATCTAATGCCCTTGTCCTTCTAGATGGAAGTGGTTGTGGGTTTGGAAGGTGCCGTCTGAGGATCTTTGGTGAATTTCTGCAGTGCATCTTGTACATAGTACACACTGCTGCTACTGAGCTTTGCTGGTGGTGGGAGTGAATGCTTGTAGATGCAGTGCCAATCAAGCGGGCTGCTTTGTCCTGGATGGGGTCAAGCTTCTTGAGTGTTGTTGAGGCGGCACTCATCCAGGTAAGCAGGGAGTATTCCATCACATTCCTGACTTGTGCCTTGTAGATGGTAGACGTGAGTTAATCTGACGTAGCCTCTGACCTGCTCTTGTAGCCACTACATTTATGTGGTGAGTCCAGTTGAGTTTCTGGTCAATGGTAACCCCCAGGATATTGATAGGGCAGGTTCAGTGATAGTTAATGCCATTGAATGTCAAGGAGAACTTGTTAGATTCTCTCACATTGGAGATGGTCATTGCCTGGCATTTGAGTGGCACAAATGTTACTTGCCACTTATTTGAGTTAAAATCTCCTGAATTTCCTGCTGAAAAAATGATTTTTTCATCGGTCTTCAACTCCACAGCATCAGAGTTAAAATTGAGCCTTACATAAATGAACCCAGTTTCTCCCTACAGTTTAAAAGCAACATGGGAGATATTTTCAGTAAAGCATTCATTTTGATGCAAGTGACTAAAAGAAATGGAGCTGGGTTATAGCTTTCAGAGCGCGAGTCAGTAAGTAACTTGTGTATTTAATAACATGTCGAATAATTAAGAAAGCCTGAAGAATGTTGTCAATGGATGTCAAAAACTCACCATGAAATGTCTTTGTGATTTTGGAATGAAAAGGATCTTTTGCCCCTTTTTCCTGATATCATACACACTGAAGATATCTTTCCCATTACCAAATGTATTTTTTTCATTTATCAATCACCTCTTTTCCAGTTGATGAATTTACAACAAAACCCCTGAAGGGGCAGTGTAGACCACCAAAGGTGAGAGAAGGGTAGGTAGAGGGGCAGGAGACTACATCAAAATCAGGGGGAGATAAAGCACTGTACCTGCTGTGGTACCCATCTCTCTAAAGGCATTGAGAATATTAGTGGGCACTTTGTACTCCCTTTGCAAGGTGCCTGGCCACAATAGATTTTTTTTTTTTATTAAGCTGTTTTTCCTAATCAACCTGTTCAGAGATGTTATTACACACCTCTGGAGCAGGTGGGACTTGAACCCAGGTCTAAAGGTAGGAACACTACCACAATGCCACAAGAGGGCCCCAATGGATCTTTTTCCAGGAGAATATGGAAATCTCAAACACCTGACAGTTGTAGAATTTTGCAACTTCCTCGTTCATATTAAGTGAGTGCACCCAGCAGATCTCAGCATGAGTCTAGTCTCTGCTGGGAGCCTAATCTCTGCTGGGAGTCTAATCTCTGCTGGGAGCCTAAGTACAAAAGTGTAGTGATTGTAATGAGGTCAGCCAGGTGGACCCCATAGAATATGAGTTCCCTGATTGGGGCTTTTAACCTGGTCCAATCAGGGAGCCCTGGCTGACAGATATAAACAGGATTGTCAGCCGTTCTATTCACTCTGAGAACTGGCTGTGAGGGAGCTGGATCAGTGTTGAGGATTCTCCACGTGTAAACATGGTGATGGGATACCGGCCACTGTGGACTTATTTCAGCAAGCTTTTGGGAAATAAGTAAGAGATGGAAAAAAGTTAAAGTCTCTTGCAGTTTTCAGAAGACTTTACTTCTTCCCTGTTACCTGTAAACAGCAGCATTTATTGAACACCCTCTGTTTGGATTGGAATGTAATCATACACAAATGCCTGTCCTAATCTGACATAGTCGTGTGACCTCAGCCATTGCTATATACTGAAGGTTTTCAATCAGAATCCAAGGCTACACTTCTAATGAGAGTTCTTATCTCAGTGTGCCCTTACCCAATGGATTACTATTTCCTTATATTAATATAACTAGTTCACAATTAACCCTCAATTGGTATATCCATTACCAGTTCCCTCATTCCATTAGGTCTCAGAAATCCCATCAGACCAACAACCATGAGGCACAAACAGGGTAGTCAGACATCTAATGGTCACTTCAGGGAAGATTTTGTGTTGAACACGAGGCTGCATTGTGCACACAAAACATAGTGCCAGGAGTGACATTGAGGTGAGTGGTGCAGAGCTGTTAGAAAGGACAGCTACAGAGAGACATGGGTATGTGCAGAGCTGTGAGTTGCTACTAAAAATAAATGAAGAATATAGAAGCTAGCCATGGTTAAAAGATTAGTTCAAAGAAAATGGCTGCAGCATTTCTTCAACCAGCTCCTGTTCAAATGATGGGAGGATGAAGCAGAACTGAAATTTTGTCTATGCGTGATGGTAGAATTCTAAAATAACAACCGATCAGGTGAGCAAGTCAAAATATCTACAGATTTTTATACTTTTGTCACTGTTAGGGAGAAGCTATTTTGTGCATATAAACAGAGAAAATGATCGAAGCTGGCCTCTTTACTGGGGAGGAACATAGAAACATGGGAATTAGGAGAGAAAGCTGGCAGTTCTGCCTTTCGAGCCCGCTCCTTCATTAAACACGACCATGGCTGATCTTATCCTGGTCTCAACTCCACTTTCCTGCCTGCTCCCCATAGCTTTTAATCCCACTTATTTGCTAGTTTCCTTTTGTAGTTCATCGTAGCTCATTTGATTTTGTTTTTAGTAACTCTTTGCTGACGTTTAAAGTTCTCCCAATCCTCCAGAGTGCCATTACCTTTTACAGTATAATCTGCCCTAGTTTTCACCCTTTATGGTACACTTAACTACCTTCTTAATCAATGGATAATTTTTAAAATTCTTTTTCCTCCCAGGAATATACTTTGATTGAGGGGTATTTAGTATTCCCCTACACATTTACCACTGTTCTTCAATGCTCCTGCCCTTTAAATACTTTTACCCAGTCCATTTGGACCAACTCCTGTGCCCAATACTGAAACTCTCATCTGCGGCTCTGTCTTCACTCTTTCAATCTGAATTTGAAACTCTAGCAAGTTGTGGTCACTCCTACCAAGAGGATCATTAACTTCAAGGCCATTTATCAATCCTTCCCCGTTACATAATACCAAATCTAGAGTAGCCAGTTCTCTGGTTGGACCCATGATGTGTTTCTCTAGGAAACAGTCCCTCATACATCCTATGAACCTTTCCTCAAGACTATCCTCACTAAGTTGATTAATCCAATCAACATACATGTTCAAATCTCCTATAATTACCATTGTGGCCTTCTCACAAGCCCTCATTATTTCCTGGTTTATATTATGCTGTACTTAGAATCGTAAAATCCCCTACAGTGTGGAAACAGGTCCTTTGACCCAACAAGTCCACACCAATGCATCTCCCAAATCTACACATCCCTGGACACTACAGACAATTTAGCATGGCCAATCCATCTAGCCTGCACATCTTTGGATTGTGGGAGGGAACTGGAGCGTCCAGAGGAAACCCACACAGACACAGGAAGAATGTGTGAACTCCACACAGTTGCCTGTGGGTGGAATCGAACCCAGGTCCCTGGCACTATGAGGCAGCAGTGCTAACCACTGAACCACCATGCCGCCCTAAATCAGGAGTACTGTTCAGGGATCTGTAAATTACTCCCACCAAGTGGTTTGTTCCCTTGCTTTTTATTTCCACCCAGACTGATTCAACGTTTTGGTTCCTAGTGCTAATATCATTTCTTGATAGACCATTCATGTGTATGGTGGATGGTAGGATGGGAAAAGGTAATGTAATGAATAATGAGTATTCAGAGGAATTCAGAGGCTCAGACTAAAGCTATGGGACCACAGCAGCTGATGGAATTTCAAAATATATTCCATCTGATGTTTTCTTGAAGAACAAAATTGGCAGAAAACTTAAAAGCTCTGAAAGCACGCTTTGAAATCTAAGGGAGAAAGGTGCTGCTTTCATCCAGCTTCACTTGGAGGTGTATAAATGGTATGAACTTAATGCTAGAGATATAAGTGAAAAAAAGTCTGTTGATCAATATCTAATATCATTAACTCACCTTGCAAAAACATGTGAATTTATACAATTGAAGGATGCTCTTATTTAGGACAGAATAACATTAAGCATACAGGATCCTTCACAGAGAGTACCCCTACTGAGAGAGGAGAAGCTTACACTCAGCAGAGTAATAGACCTGTGCAAAAATACTGAGGCAATGAAGCAACAGCTGGAACATTTTCATGGCAGAACAGACCAAGTCTTGTATAATGTTGACAAGTCCTCCAAAAATAAAGGCCTTGAGAGTAAGATTAAAGCTTTATAATGACACCATACTTGTATTGAGAGGACAAATTACTCTGTGAGACCATTGCAGCAACAGGAATGAAGATCTAGAGATCCAGATCATAGATAACAAGTAAGTGTAACTCATTTCAGCTAGAATGAGTCTAAAGCTTGGGCTGGTAACCCTCCATGTGTCAAACTAGATTTGCAATGTGTTGCAGCACACTGAACCATTGAGAATGGAACAGTTACAAGAGGACAACAACACCCTGGTCATAGGGTTAGAATGTCTTCTGGGCAATATCACCCTGAAGTGGGTAAGAGAGTGAGACCAATTCAGCATCCAGTGAGGAAAGTTCCAGCTGTCCAGAAAGAGAAGGCAGAGGAGCTAGTGAAGAAAGGGGTTAGTAAAGTGGTAACTCTACAGAATGGATTAGCAGCATAGCCGTAGAGAAACAAACTGGAAAGTTGAGAGCTTGCATTGACCCAAGAGGTCTAAATAAAGCTCTGAAGAGATCTCATTGCCGTGTGCTAACTATCAAAGGAATTTTGCCACAAATTGCAAAGGCAATAATCTTCATCGCTCTTGATGTGAAGGGTGTTTGCTGCCAAGTGAAGCTGGATGAAAGCAGAAGCTTTCTCATTGCATTCTGGATACCCTTCAGGGGAAAGCAGCTGGGTGCACATGCATTTTGGCATTTACAGTGTTCCACATGAGTATCACTACAGATCAACAGGGACAGTTCGCAACTTTCCTGAAGTGCTAGCTGTTGTGGATGATCTGTTTGTTCATTGCTGACCACAATTAAAATCGAGTGCGACTGCTCAAAGGAGCTCACAAAGTAAAACTAAATTTGAACAACAGCCATGGGGCTGGATGAACACAGCAGGCCAAGCAGCATCATAGGAGCAGGAAAACTTGACGTTTCGGGCCTAAACCCTTCATCAGAAATGGGGGAGGGGAAGAGGGTTCTGAAATAAATAGGGAGAGAGGGGGAGGTGGATAGAGGATGGATAGAGGAGAGGATAGGTGGAGAGGAGGCAGACAAGTCGAAGAGGCGGGGATGGAGCCAGTAAAGGTGAGTGTAGGTAGGGGGGT
>JAHRHZ010000071.1:27021490-27037313 GCA_024137785.1 Ginglymostoma cirratum | reverse complement strand
TCCTCTATCCACCTCCCCCTCTCTCCCTATTTATTTCAGAACCCTCTTCCCCTCCCCCATTTCTGATGAAGGGTCTAGGCCCGAAACGTCAAGTTTTCCTGCTCCTATGATGCTGCTTGACCTGCTGTGTTCATCCAGCCCCATGCCTGTTATCTCGGATTCTCCAGCATCTGCAGTACCTTTTATCTCTAAATTTGAACAAGAAGCTTTTACGATAAAAAATGCTAAACTTTGGACATGTAGTGCCAGCAAATGGGCTTTGCCCAGATCCTGTTGCTGCAGTGAGCAACAGATGTAAAAGCAGTGCAATGGTTTGCAGGATACATCAACTATTTGACAAAATTCTTGCCCAATCTGTCATTGAAGAGTGAGTCATTCTGACAAATCACAGCCCCTGTGAATCATAGGATCACTGAATGTCAAGGTGCAGAAGATGGCCATTCAGCCCATTGTGTCTGCACCTGCTCTTCAAACAAGTATCATCACCTCCTACCAAGTGCCTGCCTTTTTCCGATAGCCTTGCGTATTATTTCTATCCAAATAGTCATCCAATAATCTCTTGAATTCCTCAATTAAATCTGCCTCCACATGCGTTCCAGACCCACACTTTACGCTGTGTGGTAGATTTTTTCTTACTTTTCATTTCTTTCTTTTGAAACTCACTTTAGATTTCTGCCCGTTTCTTGATCCTTTTACGAGCTGGAATTGTTTCTCTCTATCTACCCTGTCCAGCCCGCTCCTGATTTTGATAAAACTCCATCAAATCTCTTCTCAGCCATTTTCTCTCCAAGGAGAACAGATACAACTTCTTCAATCTACCTTCATTGCTGAAGTTTCTCATTCCTGGAATCATTCTTGTAAATTGCTTCTGCACTCTCTGCAATGCATCCACATCCCCCCAAAAAATGATGGCCAGAATGCATGCAGTTTTTTTGAATAAAAAGAGATGTTTGGATTGAAATGCAATCATGTACAAATGTTTGTCCTAGTCTGCCATAATCATGTGACCTCTGTTATGGGACACAGGCACGCGCGCACGCACGCACACGCACGCACACACACTCGGCAGAAAGCTTAAGTTCACTTTAATGAAGACCAGTCATTGAATGCAGTGCTATGTTGTACACACAAAACATCTTTAATGTGGTCAAGCCACCCAAAATGCAACACAGGAGGATTATCAAACCACATTTAGCTCTGAGCCACATCAAGGAATAATGGGACAAGTGCCAATAGCTTAGTCAAAGAGGTGGATTTTAAGGAATGCCGTAAAAGGGAAGGTTCATGGAGAGATTTCAGGAGAGTTATCTAAAGCCGAAAGCCCAGCTGCCAATGACCGACCGATAAGAGTCAGGTATGTACCAGAATTGGATGGGACACTGAGCTGAAGGAGGAGATGGAATCCTGTCGGATAGGATTGCCTCCACTGAGAAAAGCTGGGAAGATTTTGCAAAGGAACTTGTCTCAATGTTAAAGTACAAGATCCTACTTCAGATTACTATTATCCCAGGACAGCGACAGGACTAGTCCACAACCTACAGGGAGGGTAGAATCGGCTGAAATGGGCAACACAAGTAATCATTTGAATGTTGCAGGAGGTTTACTAAATGGAAGTGGAATAACTGTAAAAGCTGCTGACCAAATGGAAATCCATAAAAGGGAACAGAAGGAAATCCTCAACTTCGTGACCTCACATCAAACTGTAATGGAATTCCATTGTGAAAATAAGTAATTTTATACCTAAACGTGCTAAGATTCTGACACATTTACTGCCTCATTTGTCTCCTTAGTTCTTAAAGAGCCAATCTACATTCAGAAACCATTTATGAAAAAAGAATTCTAAAGCATCAGCTTTGTAGGATTCTGTTACCTGAACAAGAGTTATGATTCGCTGGCTGACAAGGTGAGACAGTATGAAATGATCCACCTCTGTGACCATCAGCACTCATCAGTCCGGCTTCATCACACCTTCCAGTTCATCAGAACTTACATCCCTGATCTGTCAGGAGCTCTGAACAGTGACAAAAACATCCGAGAAATTTGCAGTGTTGGGATTCACAAGTTAATGTGTTTCTCAACAGCTTCCATTTCGTGAATGAGATTCAGTGATTAATCACCTTGCTCAAATACAAAATAATGAGGACTTTACCAAAAGCATCAGACAAAGGACAATCCTCAGTCATTTCCCAAGTTTTTCATTTTGTGCATTAGTTTTTGGGACTTTTCTGTTGACCCAGTCTCAAGGAGCCGTGCACCATTCAACAGCAAACTCATCAATCATTTTGCCATGAATTTAATGATCTTATTTAATTGACCCAAGAAAAGGTCAATCCTTAGAAGAACAATTTCGGTTTTTCAGAATTTGGTGCATCTAAATGATACAGATTTAATTTCAACTACATGTATTAATGGTCTTCTGAATCGTCAGCAACTAGTCAACAACATCTGGTGAGATAGTCTGAAACTATTTGGTGATTGTTGCTAGGGATATAATCAAAATTGTGAGGGCCTCCTTGTCCATTCACATCTTTATACTATTTTCCAGGGTCTGGACATCACTGATAAGATTTATTACTGTCCCTAGCCACCCTTGAGAAGGTGCTCGTGTGCCCATGCTGCAGTCCATGTGTTGTCGGTGGATCCACAATGCTGTTAGGGAGAGAATTCCAGGTTTTTGATCCAGCATCAGTGAAGGAACGACGATATATTTCCAAATTGGGGTGGTTAGTGCCTTGAAGGAAAGGTTTCATGTGGTGGTGTTCCCATGTATCTGCTGCCCTTCCCCTTCTAGATGGTAGTAATCATGGATTTGGAAGGTGCTGTCTGAGGATCTTTGGTGAATTTTTGCAGTGCATCTTGTACATAGTACACTCTGCTGTGACTGAGCATTGGTGGTGGAGGGAGTAGATGCTTGTGGATGTAACGCCAATCAAGTGGCTGCTTTGTCCTGGATGGTGTCAATCTTCTTGAGTGTTGTTGGGGCTGCACCCATTCAGGCAAGTGGGGAGTATTCCATCACACTCCTGACTTGTGCCTTGTAGATGGTGGACAGGCTTTGGTGGTTGGGAGGTGAGTGCTTGCCCTGTGTGGCACTTATCATTGTAGAATATTTAATTCATGTCATAGTCATTAGAATATTGGAATGAACAGAGTAGGGAAAGATGACTGAACTAAAGTGATGCTGATATTTATACAACCAGAATGACTTACATTATTGTGTATTTCACCAACTGACCTGTTCTGATGAAGTCTATCACTGATTGGAAAATACATTGGCAAATTGTTTAACATTCAGAAGAGTGGAATTACTCCATTCACACCTTTTCAATTATTGAGGTTTTCAAAAATGTGAGCGCAGAGCTCTGTGTACATTCACTACAGAGACATTGAACTGTCATGGGGATAACCAGAGTTTACTGAGGGTCGCTGAGGTTTCTGAATGCAATGCAGGGAAATGTTAAACAAATGCTCTTCTCTTTCCACTGATGTGTTTGTTAGAATTGCTGACTGCAGCAAAATATTTACTTTAAAGATCCCACACCCATGTGAACCTTGATGCTCGTCCGACTGGTTAATTTGTCAGAGCCATGTTCTTTAGGAGTGTTGGCTTATCTTGAAAACATGGGGTCCTCTGGTAGAATTTTCTGGAAGAATGGCAGACAGTGGACAGGATGCAGTGCATGCCATCAGCGCATGAAGACAGATCATAAACGCACACACCAGGCTGCAACTACAAAGTACTGACATGGTTTCATTGTACCAGAGGCAGATGGTAACTGAAGTCAAAGGGGCCACAAGAAGAATGCTGGCCTTTTAACGGCAGGCTGAAGGAATAGCTAAATAAACATACAGCTGGAATTACTGAATTCCATGGTAAAAGATTAATAGCAGCATTCTGTCTCCAAGACAATGGGCTGAGCAATGACCCCCAGTTGTAAACTTATTTTGCTGCTTAACAAATGCATTTCAAACCCTTTGAAGGTGTTTGCTGTGGAATTTCCTTTTTAATGGACACCTAATAGAGTTTTTATATTTGGGGAGGAGCTGGGAATGTCAGTGGGCTAGCCCAGGCTGACTTTCTGGGGACGTTGGTTAAAATCCCACAGGACAGATAATGAAATTTGAATTTAATGAAATTCAGGACTTTGGAAAGCTAATCCATTGGTGACCATCTGGACAGTCACTGAGCCATGGTAGGAGCAGCTGGAGCTTGCACCAGTGTCACCAAAACTATTGAATGCAGTACCAGGAAGAAATAAACACATGTTGTTCTCTTGTCATTGCTGTGGTTGATGTACTGAGCTTCTAATTGCCTGCCAGTCCAACACCCCTCCATGTTCCCTGGCCAAAATCTGTCTCCAGCCTGCTGCAGTGCTCCAGTGAGGCTCAGTGTAAACTGGAAGAATAACATCTCATTTTCCACCTGGGGACCCTGCAGCCTTCAGGACTCGATATTGAGTTCAATAATTTTAGAACCTGAACACCTTTCTCCATGTCCTTTACCCATCCCCACACTCCAGGCCCTGTCATGACACAGACTGCTTTCAGTATAGCCTACCCACTGTCACCATCCATGGTACCCATTAGCAGCTTCTCTTTCTCCTGGCAGACTGTCATCCATCCCATTGTCTCTTTAACTGTTGTTTTCTCTCTCTCTCTCTCTCTCTGGGCTCCATCTCCACTTATCACATGCTTCTTTCCCCTTTCAGTGTCGCTGGCTGGCCAGCATTTATTATCAATCCCTAGTTGCCCCCTGAGAAGATGGTATTGAGCTGCCTTCTTGAACCACTGCAGTCCATGCGCTGTAGCTAGATTCACAAAGCCACTGGGGAGGAAATTCCAGGATTTTGATCCAGCAACAGCAATATATTCCTAAATTAGAGCCAAATCACCCTTTATTTACTTGTGCACAGTACACTAGCTGTGGCCAGCCAGCTCGGAGTTAGTCCCCTGAACTGACGAGACGCTGAATCCCCTGTTTGTACCTATCAGCCAGAGCTCCCTGATTGGCCCAGGCTGACAACCCCAATCATGGATCTCATAGTAAATAAGGTCCACCTGTTTCCGATCACTACAATTTCCAAGTTAGGATGGGAGCTTGTGGGCAGTGGTGTTCCAAAGTATCTTCTGCCCTTGTCCTTCCAGTTAGAAGTGGTTGTGGGCTTAGAAAGTTCTGTCGGAGGATCCTTTGCAAGTTGCTGCTGTGGACCTTGTAGATAATATACACTGCAGAATGCACTGCTTGGTGATATGAATGTTGAAGGTGGTTAATATGGTATCAGTTTGTCTTGGATGGTATCAAGCTTCTTGAGTGTTATTGCAGTCGCACACATCCAGGTAAGTGGGGAGTATTCCATCACACTCCTGACTTGTGCCTTGTAGATAGTGGACAGGGTTTTCTGCCCCTTTGGTGGCCCACAGTGCCTCATTGATGGCCAGTTTTGAGTTGCTAGATCTGTTTGAAGCCTGACTCATTTAGCACGGTGATAGTGCCACATAACACAATGGAGGGTATTCTTAATGTGAAAATGGCCTTTATCTCCACAAGGACTGTGCAGAGGTCACTCTTACTGACACTGCCATGGACACATGCATCTTAACCAGCATTTTGGTAAGGATGAGGTCAAGTATGTTTTTCTGTCTTGTTGGTTCCTTCAGCACCAGTCTAGCAACTATGTCCTTTAGGACCTGACCAGCTCAAGCAGTGGTACTGCTGCCAAGCCATTCTTTGTGATAGACGTTGAAATCCCCCTAACTGGAGTTTACATCTTTGCTTTTGCAACATTCAGGGATTTATGCAATTTGGGGTCAACAAGGAGTACTAAAACAAAAGGGAAAAACTGCAGATCCAAAATAAACAGTGTTAAAGTTTCTAGCTGAATACTCTTTATTGGAATGGATTCTTTCTCCCGGAAGCTGGTTTTATTATGGAGCGTACTGATTCGTCAGCTGAGAGAGGGATGAGGGACGTAGTAATCCTTGTCCATGTTTAACCTGAAGCCATGAGACGTCATGGGGTCTGGAGTCAGTTTTGAGGACTCCCAGGGCAACTCCCAACTGTATACTACTGTATCAGCATCACTATCCTGCTGGAGGGGAAGGACATACCCAGAGAATGTGATGGTGGTGTCTGGGATATTGTGTGTAATTTCTACCCTTCCCCACTGGAGTAGAGCAGTGTGACTGCTTTTGGAACTTCTACTATCCTTTTCATTAAAATTTCCAATTTGGGATTGCTAAATACTTTGTTGATAATTGGAGATAGATCATGGATTGCTTGAGATAACAAGGTGTAGAGACGGATGATCACAGCAGGCCAAGCAGCATCAGAGGGGCAGGAAAGCTGATGTTTCGGGTCTAGACCCTTCTTCAGAAATGAAGGGTCTAGACCCGAAATGTCAGCCTTCCTGCCCCTCTGATGCTGCTTGGCCTGCCGTGTTTATCCAGCTCTACACCTTGTTATTTCATGGATTGCTTTCCATCTTTGTGGAAATTGTTATGGAACTTTCAAATGTTTATAGGATTTGTTTAAAAATCCAACTCCTCTGTTCTCAAGAACACACTGTGCCTGTTTGGAATGGGTCTGTCAGCACTGCCTTTACAGTCACTGAGAAGGGACCTCCAAACAAACATGCCCAACATTAGCCAGAGGGTTAGCAGCATAATGCTAGCTTTAACCTTGCTAACAATGCTGTCCTGGAGATTATTTATTCTGATACTATTATTTCAGGTTTAATGAGGAGTAATTTGTATATTAGATTACATAGTATCGTCCCGAAACGCACAACGGGAGCTATCCATGTTGGTGAATGAGAAAAGACAGGTTAAAAGTTCACATTGAACATTCAGACAAAACTTAACCGTATCACAGCAATCTCCCTTTTTCTCTTCACAGTCACTGCCCTGTTTTGTAATTCCAGTAGTTTCTGTCTTTACAGCATTTGCAGATTCCATGTTCCCTAATTTGCAAGTGATTAACACAGGTGATTGATTGACTGATTGATTTATTGTCCCGTGTACCGAAATACAGTGAAAAGTTTTGTTTATGAGCAGTACAGGCAGATCACAGTAAGCAAAAAGATCAAAAAGACTTACACAGAGGCATACAGATTGCATTGCACAGAGCGTGCGCTAGGCAAGATCAATGTTAGCAAGATCAGTGTTATTTGAGGCGAGGGAGTCCATTCATCAGTCTAGTAACGGCCAGGAGTAGGCTGTTCCTGAAACTGCTGGTGTGTGTGTGTGTGTTCAGGTTTCTGTATTTTCTGCCTGACAGAAGAGGCTGTAGGAGACCATTACTGGGGTGTGATGGGTCTTTGATGATGTTGGCCGCCTTTCCGCGGCAGCGAGCCGTGTAAGTGGACTCCATGGACGGGAGATTGGCTTCTGTGATGGTCTGGGCTATGCACACCACATCCTGTAGTTTCTTACAATCCTGGGCAGAGCAGTTGCCATGTCAGACCATGAACTTTAGGATCTATAGAAATTTTACAACATACCGTTCCCAATGTGAGACATTAAACATTAGGTTTGTGACTAGGAACAAGGCATTAAGGTGCAGTAACAAAGTTGCTGGAAAAGCTCAGCAGGTCAGGCAGCACCTGTGAAGGAAAAAGCAGAGTTAATGTTTCGGGTCCGGTGACCCTCCCTCAGAACTCAGTTCACATTGAACATTCAAACAAAATTTAACCCAAAACTCAGTTCTGAGGAAGGGTCACCGGAACCGAAACGTTAACTTTGTTTCTTCCTTCACAGCTGCTGCCAAACCTGCTGGGCTTTTCCAGCAACTTATGTTTTTGTCCCTGATTTACAGCATCCGCAGTTCTTTCGATTTTTATTAAGGTGCAGTATTTTGTATTATTCAGATCTGGGAGCTCTCAGGTGTAAACAAGCCTTTGGCATGTTTCAAGCTGCAGAATCTTTGGAGGGGGCTAATTCTTAACTGTTGGTTTAGTAACTGTCATCCTGGGAACAACAGATAGAAGCTCCATCTTAATAAACCCATAACATCCGACGAAGGTATGAGATTGTGCAGATTGAAAGATGGAAATCTGTTTATTGCTGCAGCAAGAATGCTTTAGGCTGCAGATTTCCCTGCTGATATACTCAGGCAGAATGGAAAACAAGTGCAAATGAACAAGTCTGTCTCTGTCTCTGTTTCTAGTTCATTCTATTTTGTTTTACTGCTGAACCAAACTGTTCAGTATGAAAACTGAACAGAACTGTAAACTGAATCCACTTTCTGATCAAAAACAGGTTTAATACCTTCATTAAAACAAACACGGAAATAGAGCAGTCATCTACTCACGTGGTCTAAAGTGAAATGGCATTAGTGAGGATGGATGATGGATAGTAATTTTATTTATTGGGAGAACCTGCATTCCTCAGAGAATGTACTGTTGAGCCACGATGCAACAAAGGGCTATCTCTGTCAAGACACATTGAGAAAAACAACGCCAGAAATTACTGGGAAACCTCAGCAGGTCTAGCAGCATCTGTTGGGGGAGAAAGCAGAGTTAATGTTTCCATTCTGAAGAAGGGTCACTGGACCCAAAACATTAACTTTGCTTTCCCTCCAAAGATGCCACCAGACCTGCTGAGTTTTTCCAGCAATTTTTGTTTCTGATTTCTAGTATCCACGGTGTTTTCTTTTGATTGGTTGATAATATGAAGACAAAGAGACAGATGTAAGTTATACCTTCACTGAAGTCATGAAGTAAACTCTTCTGCATCAAACCATATTTGGGTCAGTTATAGTTGATCTTTGGTCGTTTGATTTTTATTAATTTTCCTCAATTAAATTATTTTTCTACAACTAATCCGCATTAGGTATTAACTCTGCTTTCAGTTGGTGATTTGTTGCTTAAACTTAATCTCTCACTAGTGAACTCAACCTTAGTCCCTCTACAATTTGTCTGACAGCCCAAGGGTTATGTATTTACGTAGCCTTCCTGATGCAGTCAAATATTGTCTAGGTGCTAACGAAAAACCTGACACTTAACCACAGAAATGATATTAGAGCTAAGGTTGAAAGCTTGATCATTGAGGTTGTTTTTTTTTAAGAGCTGTGCTAAACGAGAGATGGAAAGTTCCAGGGAGGGAATTTCAAAGACAGGACCCAGCGAGCTGAAGACACAGCTGGCAGTGGTGGAACCAATAAAACGGGGAAGCTCAAGAAGTCAGAACTGGAGGAGCACAGATTATCCGATTGTAGGCTGGAGGATAGCTCAGAGGGATTTGAAAACAAGAACGAGAATATTAAAACTGAGGCATTTGTCAATCTTTATGTCAGTGAGCACATTAGACACGGGTGAACAGATACAGGTGCAGTTTACGATGGACCCGACAGAGTTTTGATGATCTCAAGATGGTGGATGGTAGAATATGTAAGGACAGGTAAGAGTGTATTGGAACAGTCAAACCTAGAGAGGTAACAAAAGTCAGAGATGAGAGTTTCAGCATCAGATCGACTGAAGCAGGGCTGCATTTGGAAGATATTACAGAGGTGGAAATAGGAGGGCTTAATGATAGCACAGTTTAGTTATTGGAAGATCATCTCTGAGTTAAATAAGGACAGTGAGTTTGTGAACATTCCAGTTCAGTTTCAGACCGTTGACAGAGGGACTGACACAGTTGGAGGAAATGAAGATTGGAAGAGGACCAAATAAAAATGGCTTTTGTCTCTCCATTGTTTAATTGGAAGTAGCTCCAAGTAATCCAGGGCTAGATGCTGGACACACAATTCAAACCTGAGATGGTCAAAGGGCAAGAGGTGGTGGTGAGACTGAGGTGGGTGTTGTCAGTGTAACTGTAGAATCTGACACTGGATAGTCTCAGCAAAGCACCTGTACCAGTGTTACCTTTCCATTTTCCACCTGACTGTCTTGCACCTTGTCTGGGTATGATTGCTAAATTGACACCAATCAATTTTTAATAATCAGTCCTTTGAGTTAGAAACTGCAGAATGATGTTGTTAGACTCATCTCACATCACACCTTCACAGCTAGCAGATGGCAGATTGTTATCCCTCAGTGCTACAGCAGCAAATGAGAAGCCACAAAGCAGCATCTTTAATTTGGGTGAAATTTCTAAGGTGCTGAAGAAAACACAATGACCTTTTTACCAGACTGCCGATGTTTCTGTTTCTGACACAGGGGTAAGCATGGAAACAAACATTAAACTTTCCTAAATGCTCCTTTTCTACTGTTAAAAATTGCAAGCAGTTTGTTTCTGTTTGTGTGTGCTCAGGCAGAACAACAGAAATTAAGAATTTTTCTCTGAGAACAGAAAATAATTTTAACAGAGCTGAGCAGCAGTGGAATTTACTTGATGGATAATCGGTTGAAGCTGAATTAGGATCAGGGTTCAAGAGAAGATCACATAGGCTGAAGGAACGCAGCAAGAGGTGGAGTAAATGTGATGGCCACCACATGGTTATGTGAGAGCTATAACTGCCAGTGTGAGCTAGTTGTGCTGAGTAACTGTTTCCGAGTGATAGCTTCTCCATAGTTCACAGGAGCGAGTAGACATTCCTAAGGTTTAGCTGTTGAAGTTGGCAGAGGTTGACTCCATGTTGCAGAGTTATCACCGCGAGGCAAACAGGTGACTGCTTTGAGCAGGTCTCACCAGGGCTGAGTTTTGGATATGATTGATATTTCCTCAGCCTCGGAGGCACTGGTTGACTGTTCCATTCCTTTCCATCAGCTTTTTTCACTTGTTTGGAATGCTACAACATTCTGAAACAGGCTCAACTGAACAAAACAAATGTGTCTGACATTGGCTGTGGCAGCTTTTAGATAAAACCCAGGGTTTGTATAACTAGGAGATGCTTCAGATCTCACAGGTTCAATAATCTATGAGTTTTGTTTGAGTGTATTTTTCTTTGTGGTTTGTCCAAGTAGGCAAAACCAATTTATCATGGATAACAAAGAATTTAATGTCGGAATCTTATTCTGACGTGATGTAAAACTCATTATTGTGGGAGATAAGTGATTACACAAGAATTGATCGACGTTTGGATAAAGCATTGAAATGAAATTCTTTTATTAAATTAGGAAAGGGATAATCCATTGTAGAAAAATGCCTGTCACCAAATGGATATTACTATTTGCTTTCGATATTTCTAAAATAAACCAGTTCAGGGACACTATTTTCAATGTCTAGACCATTTGTTCATGAAACTCAATCAGATTCTAGTCTTTGTACAAAGGAACTAAATAAATTAATGTCAGCATCTGCAGTGAACCCAAGACACAATCTCTACATTCTAGTCTCAGGCATGTTGCAAAACCACATGAGCTCTTCATAGAGAGAGGAACATTTCGTAACAAAATTATTATTAAACAATTTTTGAAGCAGTGGGTAAAGCTGTAATCGAGTTGTTCCCTTGGCTGAGCTGTTTGCAGAGCTTAGCAGTGTATTGTGGGAGTGGAGTTAAGCACACTGCGTGTAATTGGTAACTGTTATCAACAGTTACTGATGTCATTAATTTTCTGCAATGGTCTTGAGTAAATTTACACAGTGATATCTCAGATCAGAGAGTCAGGGAAATGCATTTTCAGCTGACAGTGTTAAGTAAAGATACATTTCTTTGAATATCAATTTATCTACTTTAAACAATAATTTCCTCAATTCAATTAATACAAACACTTCAAAGATTGCCATTCCTTGCTGGGCATTCACGAGTAAATATTGATCTATACTATTTTATACAGTGGCAGTGGGTCAAACGTTTTTGCTCTGATGAGTGTACTTTTGTGCTGGGTACCTATGGTGACATGTGAAAGGGGATTTGCAGTATTGGTGCTGGTTATACCTAAGGATGTCCTTTCCCACTGTGATGATCAATGATCTCAGATTGTTTCTGGCTCCTTTCATTTTGGTTTCTGTTTTCTAGTTAGCACTCAGTTATTTAATTATTACAGATAATCGTTGCGGCATTGATGATCTTGCCAGACACCTTTCAAAAGGATAGTCAGACTCCAGACTGGACCCACAACAAGAGGTTTTCCAGAAACAGGAGAACTGAACTGGGAAGCTCTTCTCCTTCCCAACGTTGAACAACCCACACAGGCTCCAGAGCAGAAGCTGCAAGCTGACAGGGCTCTGAGCTCAGGAGGCCGTTATCACAAGACCATAAGACCATAAGACATAGGAGTGGAAGTAAGGCCATTCGGCCCATTGAGTCCACTCCGCCATTTAATCATGGCTGATGGGCATTTCGACTCCACCTACCCGCACTCTCACCATAGCCCTTGATTCCTTGTGAGATCAAGAATTTATCAATCTCTGCCTTGAAGGCATTCAACGTCCCGGCCTCCACTGCGCTCCGTGGCAATGAATTCCACAGGCCCACCACTCTCTGGCTGAAGAAATGTCTCCTCATTTCCGTTCTAAATCGACTCCCTCTAATTCTAAGGCTGTGCCCACGGGTCCTAGTATCCCCACCTAACGGAAACAACTTCCCAGCGTCCACCCTTTCTAAGCCATGCATTATCTTGTAAGTTTCTATTAGATCTCCCCTCAACCTTCTAAACTCTAATGAATACAATCCCAGGATCCTCAGCCGTTCATCGTATGTTAGGCCTACCATTCCAGGGATCATCCGTGTGAATCTCCGCTGGACACGCTCCAGTGCCAGTATGTCCTTCCTGAGGTGTGGGGCCCAAAATTGGACACAGTATTCTAAATGGGGCCTAACTAGAGCTTTATAAAGTCTCAGAAGCACATCGCTGCTTTTATATTCCAACCCTCTTGAGATAAATGACAACATTCATTTCGCTTTCTTAATCACGGACTCAACCTGCAAGTTAACCTTTAGAGAATCCTGGACTAGCACTCCCAGATCCCTTTGCACTTCGGCTTTATGAATTTTCTCACCGTTCAGAAAATAGTCCATGCCTGTATTCTTTTTTCCAAAGTGCAAGACCTCGCATTTGCTCACGTTGAATTTCATCAGCCATTTCCTGGACCACTTTCCTAAACTGTCTAAATCATTCTGCAGCCTCCCCACCTCCTCCGTACTACCTGCCTGTCCACCTAACTTCGTATCATCAGCAAACTTTGCCAGAATGCCCCCAGTCCCTTCATCCAGATCATTAATATATAAGGTGAACAGCTGCGGCCCCAACACTGAACCCTGCGGGACACCACTTGTCACCGGTTGCCATTCCGAAAAAGAGCCTTTTATCCCAACTCTCTGCCTTCTGTCAGACAGCCAATCCTCAATCCATGCCAGTAACTCACCTCGAACACCATGGGCTCTCACCTTACTCAGCAGCCTCTCGTGAGGCACCTTATCAAAGGCCTTTTGGAAGTCTAGATAGATAACATCCACTG
This sequence comes from Ginglymostoma cirratum, assembly GCA_024137785.1. Taxonomy (NCBI): domain Eukaryota; kingdom Metazoa; phylum Chordata; class Chondrichthyes; order Orectolobiformes; family Ginglymostomatidae; genus Ginglymostoma; species Ginglymostoma cirratum. Next base: position 27,023,975 of record JAHRHZ010000071.1, on the reverse strand, counting down.
GGTTTCCCTGGTCTAACCTACTTGTTACCTCTTCAAAGAATTCTAACAGGTTTGTCAGGCACGACCTCCCCTTACTAAATCTATGCTGACTTGTTCTAATCTGACCCTGCACTTCCAAGAATTTAGAAATCTCACCCTTAACGATGGATCCTAGAATTTTACCAACAACCGAGGTTAGGCTAATCGGCCTATAATTTTCCATCTTTTGTCTTGATCCTTTCTTAAACAAGGGGGTTACAACAGCAATTTTCCAATCATCTGGGACTTCTCCTGACTCCAGTGACTTTTGAAAGATCACAACCAACGCCTCCGCTATTTCCTCAGCCACCTCCCTCAGAACTCTAGGATGTAGCCTATCGGGGCCAGGACGTTTATCAATTTTTAGACCTTTTAGCTTTTCTAGCACTTTCTCTTTTGTAATGCCTACCATACTCAACTCTCCTTAATTGTTGGGATATTACTCACGTCTTCCACTGTGAAGACTGACGTGCAATACCTAAGTTCTTCAGCTATTTCCTTATCTCCCATCACTAGCCTTCCAGCATCAGTTTGGAGCAGCCCAATGTCTACTTTTGCCTCTCGTTTGTTTCTTATGTATTGAAAGAAACTTTTACTATCATTTCTAATATTACTGGCTAGCCTACCTTCGTATTTGATCCTCTCCTTCCTTATTTCTCTCTTTGTTATCCTCTGTTCTTGCACCCTTCCCAATCTTCTGATTTCCCAGTGCTCTTGGCCACTATATAGGCTTTCTCTTTTCTTTGATACATTTCCTGACTTCCTTCGTCAGCCATGGCTGTCTAATCCCCCACCGGATAATCTATCTTTTCTTTGGGATGAACCTCTGTACTGTGTCCTCAATTACACCCAGAAACTCCTGCCATTGTTGCTCTACTGTCTTCCCCGCTTGGCTCTGCTTCCAGTCGATTTTCGTCAGTTCCTCTCTCATGCCCCTGTAATTACCTTTTATTTAACTGTAACACCATTACATCCGATTTTGCCTTCTCTCTTTCAAACCGCAGACTGAACTCTACCATATTATGACCGCTGCCTCCTAAGTGTTCCCTTACTTTAAGATCTTTTATAAAGTCTGGCTCATTACATAGCACTAAGTCCAGAATAGCCTGCTCCCTTGTCCTAAGATGTCCTAAGTTATCCTTCCCTTTTGCTGCATTCCTAGTCTGCCTCGATCTTAAACCCACCTGCTGACATGCTATCCTACTGCTTATCTTTCCATTTCACTCCATACACCCTGTCGCTTTCGCTTTCCCTTCCCCCCGACTCAGAAGCTAAAAGTCCTACTGACCACCCTATTTATCCTTTTCGCTAGAACACTGGTTCCAGATCGGTTCAGGTGGAGACCGTCCCAACGGTACAGATCCCCCCGGTTCCAAAACTGATGCCAATGCCCCATGAAATGGAATCTCTCTTTCCCACACCAATCCCTTAGCCACGTGTTTACTTCCCTAACTTTCTTATCCCTATGCCAATTGGCACATGGCTCGGGCAGTAATCGTAGATTATGACCCTTGAGGACCTGTACTTCAATTTCCTTCCTAGTGCTTGATAATCCCTGAACAGGTCCTCTACCCTAGCTTTGCCTTTGTGACTTTCAAGCTTGTGACTTTCAAGAAACATCTTGGAAAAACAATGCTCCATTCTTCTTTTCTTGATGTCTTTAGATCAGACAATCCATGTACTCAACCCTTCAAATACCAACATAAGAAAACAAGAAATAGGAACAGGGGTAAGGCCATTGAGCCCATAAAGCCTGCTCCGCCAGTTCACAAGATGACAGCTGATCTGCCTCAGCTATCAATTCCCGACTATTTCAAGGATCTATCTACCATCTCTTTGAATACATAGAATTCCTACAATGTGGAAGCAGGCCATTCAGCTCACACCGACCCTCCAAAAAAGTATCCCATCCAAACCCATCCCCCTACCCTTTCCCTGTAACCCTACATTTCACATGGCTAATGATCCTAAACTACACATTGCTGAATACTGTGGGCAATTTAACATGGCCAATCCACTTAACGAGCACAACCTTGGGTTGTGGGAGGAAACCCACACAGACACAGGGAGAATATGCAAACTCCACACAGGCAGTTATCTGAGGGTGGATTCAAACGCAGGTCCCTGGTGCTGCTAGGTAGCAGTGCTAACCACTGAGCCACCATACCATACTCAGTGATTAAGCTTTCGCAGAGAATTCCCAATATTTACCACCCTCTGGAAGAAGAAATTCCTTAGCATCTCAGTTTTAAATGAGTATCCCCTTACTGTGTAACCACTTCCCCTACTTCAAGGTTACCTCATTGATAGAAACATCTTCTCAATGCCAGCATATCCTTTTTAAATAAAAACCAAAAGAACTGCAGATGCTGTACATCAGGAACAAAAGCAAAGTTGCTGGGAAAGCTCAGCAGGTCTGACAGCATCTGTGCAGGAGAAAACAGAGTTAACATTTCGGGTCCAGTGA
>JAHRHZ010000071.1:27003902-27016490 GCA_024137785.1 Ginglymostoma cirratum | reverse complement strand
AAAAATGATTTTTTTCTGATGAAGGGTCTAGGCCCGAAACGTCAAGTTTTCCTGCTCCTATGATGCTGCTTGGCCTGCTGTGTTCATCCAGCCCCACGCCTTGTTATCTCGGATTCTCCAGCATCTGCAGTACCTATTATCCCATCTCAACTCACAGAAACTGCTTCACTTTCTCAGTGTAACCGCCAATAGTCAATAGACCCCAGCCTCGCTGCTAGGATCTTTCTTTAATATACACCTTTCCAAAGGGCCAGAAGAGCTGGGCAAGTTTTCTTTGAGATGAAAATGATGTGAAACATTTTACTTTGAAATTACATTCCAGTGCATTAGATAATTCCTTGCTTTTGTTGATCTTTTTATTCCCAATTTCCTAGTGTTGGTGATGTAGACGTTTATCAATTGGTACGTAGACTGAGCCACTGACTGTGGTATCTTCAAGATTAGTTACAAATAATAAGATACATTAAGGTCAATGGTTCTCCTTTTCCTAGATTTCCACTAATCCATTCGACTTTAACACCAAAATAAATTGGCAGACTGCACCTTGGGTTTACAAAAGTCTTAAAACAAAGTACTTCAGGCAAAACACACTTCGATTTCTGTTTTGCTGTATGCCGTGTGTTTAATCCAGGAACGTAGAAGGAGGAGTAGGCCATTCAGCCCCTCGAGCCTGTTCTGCCATTCAATGAGATCACAGTAGATCTGTGGCCTAACTCCATAACATTACCTACACCCCCATCCCCACCCTCACTCCCAACTCCATCCACACGCGCACCCCCACCCCCAAGCCCACCCCCACGGTCTCCGCCATCCACCACACTACCAGTGCACGGGCCGTTAGTTAAAAACTAAATAAAAACCGAAAGAACTGAGGATGCAGGCTGTGTTTCCATTCAGTTTTTAGCACCTTCGATTAATTATCTTCTAAGCTAAACATCTGTGTGAGACTGCACTTGTTTTCGATTTAAGTGGAAACAGTAGGAAACAGATTTTAATCATTTTTATTTCTGTTTGCGTAATTTAAAGAACTTAGTCTTCTCCGTTAAAGAAATCCCTTTGCTGTAAAAACGGCAAGTTTACCATAGAGCTGGTTCTGAAGCACCTGCTGGTACCACCTCATGGTGAATGTTGAAGGGAATTTAGGCAAAAGGAACTGTAGCGTGCGGATTGACAGCGCCAGGCAGCTTCAGAATCAACTCCATTTTAATGGATTATTGCTGCAAACAATCAGAAAGATATATAGGCAGCTCAGGGTGCTGTCTAGGCTCCCTTTTCACAATCTATTAGGCCACAGAGTTCTTTTGCAACATCTTTAAAAGCCTCACAAAGGGTCTCATGAAATAACAGCCAGTGCCCACATAATTTAATCCAGTCATCCCATCATAAATTCCTTATGTTTCATTTCATTAAGTACGGGGGAGACTGAGCCCAGCGCAGGGGAGACTGAGCCCAGTGCGGGGAGCCTGAGCCCAGCCCAGGGGAGACTGAGCCCAGTCCCGGGAAGAGTGAGCCCAGCCCCAGGAAGAGTGAGCCCAGCACAGGGGAGACTGAGCCCAGCGCGGGAGAGACTGAGCCCAGTGCGGGGGGACAGTGAGCCCAGCCCCAGGAAGAGTGAGCCCAGCTCAGGGAAAGAACATTTACTTCCTTTTCCAGGGTGAGTGCAGAACCCTGGAATCAGTGGCTGCTACATTGGCAGAGGCAATGTTGGCACAATAGGCCCAGCAGGGAAAGATGGTACCTGAGGATTGTTGTCTTCGTTGTTGCTTGGGTCTGGCTCTGGCAGCAGCAGAAGGACATCACCATGGCATCAACGTGGTGAGCCATGGTGAGTGATGTAACCCTGATGTCCGTTTGGTCAGCAGAGGTGGTAGTGGAGGTGAATCAGCGAGGCCCAGCAGGGAAAGATGATGTCTGAGGATCAGTGTCTTCAATATTAGTTGGGTCCAGTGTAGACAGCAAGAGGCAATGGTGTTTCTGAGGCAGAACTCAAACGTAGATGGACTTCTCTTAACTTTTCATTGATTTCTTATTCTTAAAGATATCAAAATGGTGTTGTTTCATGGTGATGAATGAAAGCTTTTCACTGTAAAATACACGTGAGAATAAAATCATTCAATTCAATTCAGTAACTTGATCAGATGTAGTGTTGACCACACGAAGACCCTAAAAAATGCAGTGGGAACTCAAACCAGACCGGAGTTGCTTTTTTAGAGAATTATTTTGGAAGTTCCTTGCTTGGAGGCATCCTTGGAGATTTGTGCTCAGTGTCATATTTGCTCAACAGCAGCATTGTCAAAGTTCATTTAATATTACTCATCTTCATTTTTAATAAACCTAATAATTAAATTCACGTTTTGGTATCAGTTGATCTGTTGTGCAATAGTCATTGGGATTGTAGGCTGGAAAAGTTTTAGCTTCTCATCATCCATTCGTGTGGATAAATTGGAAAATTATTTCAAAACTGATTAGGACAAAGGGTTAGGTCAAGACAGCAAGGGAACAACGCAACACTGATCTCAGAAAGTTTTACAGTTACCACAGATCAAACACTGTGCACAACACCCGGATACAGATATTGATGGAATGTGGGTGTCCTTGAAGAAAAGGTGGTGTATCACCTTCCTGAACCATTAAAGCCTGTGTGCTGTAGATAGACCCATAATGCTATTGAGAGGGAGTTCCAGGATTCTGACCCAGCGACGCTGAAAGAATGACGATTTATTTCCAAGGACAATGTGGGATGTGCATGTGGTTGTTAATTTAATCTGTAGCCAGATGATGAAGTAGGAAATCAGAGGCTAATCTTTCACTTAACGTTAGATTTATTTGCAGGATATAACAGTAAATATGTCTGCCTCCTCTCTGACCAACAGCCAGTGACCCAGAAATCTCTTTTATGTGTGTGCTCCAGCTCCTCAATCAATACTTCGTAACTGTGAATCTAAAACCTTAATAATACCATGAACATACCATTAACAGAGTCCTCTCTTTTCTATAACTCAAAACTTTATAACGCAAAGAATATTTTAAAACAATTTAAATAGGTAAAACAAACAAAACTCATTGTCAATAATCACTGCACCACATCAACACAGGTGGAAAGTCTTCTTGGGGCCTAGGACGGGGGTGACGGGAGAGTCCCCCTCCACTGACACCTTCACCCGCTTAGCCGAACTCGTCCTCACTCTCAACAACTTCTCTTTCAATTCCTCCCACTTCCTACAGACAAAGGGGGTGGCCATGGGTACCCACATGGGCCCAAGCTATGCCTGCTTCTTTGTAGGTTACGTGGAACAATCCCTCTTCCATAGCTACACTTGCCCTAAACCCCACCTCTTCCTCCGTTACATTGATGACTGCATCGGCGCCACCTCCCACGAGGAGCTCGAACAGTTCATCCACTTCACCAACACCTTCCACCCCAACCTTAAGTTCACCTGGACCATCTCTGATACCTCTCTCTCCTTCCTGGACCCCCCTGTTTCCATCTGTGGCAACCACCTGGAAACTGATAACCATTTCAGGCCCACCGACTCCCACATCTACCTAGAATACACCTCCTCCCACCCGAAAAATGCCATCCCCTATTCCCAATTCCTTCACCTCCGCCACATCTGCTCCCAGGATGAAGCATTCCACTCCCGTACATCTCAGATGTCCTCGTTTTTCAAGGACCGCGAATTCCCCCCCTCAGTGGTCGAGAACGCCCTCAACCGTGTCTACCGTATTTCCCGCAACTCATCCCTCACACACCCTCCCCGCAATAACAACCAAAAAAGAATCCCCCTCATCCTCACGCACCACCCCACCAACATCTGGATCCAATGCATCATCCTCCGACACTTCTGCCACCTTCAATCTGACCCCACCACCAAAGACATTTTTCCCTCCCCACCCTTATCTGCTTTCCGGAGGGACCATTCTCTCCGGGACTCCCTTGTCCACTCCTCACTCCCCTCCAGCCCCACCACACCCGGCACTTTTCCCTGCAACCACAGGAAGTGCTACACCTGCCCCTACACATCCTCCCTCAGCCCCATCCCAGGCCCCAAGAAGACTTTCCACATCAGGCATATGTTCACCTGCACATCTGCTAATGTGGTATACTGCATCCGCTGTTCCCATTGTGGCCTCCTCTACATCAGGGAAACCAAGCGGAGGCTTGGGAACCGCTTTGCAGAACACCTGCGCTCGGTTCGCACTCAACAACTGCACCTCCCAGTCGCGAACCATTTCAACTCTCCTTCCCATTCCTCAGACAACAAGTCCATCCTGGGTCTCCTGCAGTGCCACAACGATGCCATCCGAAGGTTGCAGGAACAGCAACTCATATTCCGCTTGGGAACCCTGCAGCCCAATGGTATCAATGTGGACTTCACAAGCTTCAAAATCTCCCCTCCCCCTACTGCATCCCAAAACCAGCCCAGCTTGTCCCTACCTCCCTAACCTGCCCTTCCTCCCACCTATCCCCTCCTTCCACTTCAAGCCCCACCCCCATCTCCTACCTACTAGCGTCATTCAGCCCCCTTGACCTGTCTGTCCTTCCTGGATTGATCTATCTCCTCCCTAACTCCCTACCTATACTCGCCTTTACTGGCTCCATCCCCACCTCTTTGACATGTCTGTCTCCTCTCCACCTATCTTCTCCTCTATCCATCTTCTATCCGCCTTCCCCTCTCTCCCTATTTATTTCAGAACCCCCTTCCCCTCCCCCATTTCTGAAGAAGGGTCGAGGCCCGAAATGTCAACCTTCCTGCTCGTCTGATGCTGCTTGGCCTGCTGTGTTCATCCAGCTCTACACCTATTCTAAATGCGCTAGTTATTTTTTTGATATAAAATCACTTTCTATGATGAGATAGCACAGATTTGTGGGATTTGATTAAGACTTTCTAGGTAACATTGTTGATTCAAGGTTACTCCTTAGCTACTGTACTGAATGTCTAACTCTATGTATTTAAAGGATCCATAAACCTGAATTCCAATCTTCAATTCCAGTTAATCTTATGTATAACAATTTGCTAAAGTCTAATTCCTGTAAATTCCTGGGTCAGAATCCTGGACTTACCTCCCTAATGACATTGTGGGTCAACCCACAACAGGTGGGCTGCAGCAGTTCAAGAAGACAGCTCACCACCACCTTCTTAAGGGCAACTAGGGACAGGCAATAAATATTGGCCCAGCCAGCAAGACTCGCATCCCACAAATGAATAAAAAGGAAGTTCCACAGAACCTCACCATAGAGAAACATTGGTGTGCATTATAAAGATGCCTGACACCATTCCGTTGTGGTACCAGTTTAATATTGGAGTGCTGAAGAAGAGTCATACCAGACACGAAACATGAACTCTGTTTCTCTGTCTCATGGATGTTGCCAGACTTGCTGAGTTTCCCCAGCATTCTCTGTTTGTTTAACATTGCAGGATCTGTTCTCAGCTGACTACAGCAAGACAGGCCGAACTGAGAAATGCATCATCCAATTTCTAAAGCTTACGTTCTAGATCACTTCTCTCTGAAATATTTCTCCCGCCAAAAATTAAGCTTTTATAATGGATTGACTGACATTCCCATGAGTATGTAGTCAATTGATCTGAGAAAATGAGTAAGATTAACTTTTCCTGCCATGGGAGAACCCACACCATTATTCTGATCTCCAAAACTCCAAGTCAAGATTTAACTGTCCAAGGTTGTATCTGAGAATCCATTAATGTGATGAGGCTAGCAGGACTAGATACCAGATTTCTTGCATCTATCCAATTGGTTTTTGTTTTGTCTCTTGGTAATTTATCTGTGTGTTTGTTGGTAGTCGCCGAAATCTCCTTCTCAAGGGCTTTGCCTTTTCGTAATGTTCCTGTTGTGATGCATGATTTAGCCAAATTGTGGCTTTCCTTTGGCCTTCTCAGTTTCCATGGACTGTGACAAGATCACCCTGTTCTCTCACTACTCCGGGATTGTATCCTTGTTGCAAGGTCCTCTCTCAGAGAACATGCAAACTCATGGCATTTTCTTGCTTTCTGCTTTCACACCCTGTTTTGTCAATCTGTCGGTCTTCCCTCTTGGCTTACTACAGTCACAGCCCTTCGTTCACTGGATCCTTCCAGTGTGTACCCACTGTAGACAGTTGTCCCTTAGACTTCATAGCCCTGTTCTGAGTGTCAGTGGCATTCAGCCAACACTGTCCACCCCCTCATCTACTATAATCTGCACCTGTTAACTGTTGATCACATGAGAATGTGAAGTGTCTTATCACAGAATCACAGAATCACAGAAATTTTATAATGCAGAAGGACGCCATTCAGCCTATCATGTCTGTGCTATCTGACTATTATTAATTGCCCAGATTCTGAAAGTTTGTCATTGGTCCCAATTAACCGAGATGAACAGATCTTAATAATTTGATTCCCATGTCGGAGAGCCAGTGTCTTCCTATCACAACTTGCCTGGATATTTCCACTCTTTGCAATGCTCTGTTTTATTGCATGTTAAAACCTTAGGATTACCATTTATCTTGGATGGCTTTATGCAGTGCCTCAGAGCTTCCACCTTGACAAATGCCCTTGTCCCTGCGTGTAAATGATTCAAATGTGCAGAGAAATATTGAATTAATCGGAGCCCCTTTGAGGGCTGGATGTCTGTCACACAGCACAGAGAGGATTTTGGGATCCTGTTGCATAAACCAATTAAGAAGGACTTAAATCCCAACCTGTTGAAGCAGATTCTTTAGGGCAATTTTGTGTAGCTTCAGGATAACTTCCTTTTCTCTCTCAGATTATTATCGCCTGATGCCATTAACATTTCTGTAATTCTCCCATTAAAAATATTAAAAAAAAGGGTTTGTTATGGGGAAGTAATGAGGTCCTGATTGAGAATTGAAGTTGAGACCACAATCAGATCAGCCGTGGTCTCATTGAGTGGCTGAGTGGGCAAGCAGGATTGAATGGCCCTCCATCTAACTCCTTTGTGTGTCCGGATGCAAGTTAAGACCGGGATCCTGTCCATATGTGACACTTTAAACAATGCAGCAATTCAAATAGCAATATTGAATGAAAACCTAATTACTCTGACTTTCTGCAATCCTCTGCATAGTCTGATAAAGTCCGTGATATATTCCTCTATGGGAACACATTGCACCTTCCGAATTCCTCAACACCTGACCATGCCTCGTAGACAGCCAGTGAATCATCGATCTCACAAATATCAACCATGAAGCCGAATAGAAAATACAGCCCTTCCTGAGTACCCATTTGATGATCTTCCAGCTCCAGAGGACTTTGTTTCTGCTTTTACCTTTGTCAGGAAGCAACAAGCTCAGGCCGCACCTTAATTCCCCTTCAGTAAAGGTGAATAGATTCTTGCTAGGCAGGTGAATTAAAGGACATTGGGAATGTGGAATTCAAAACATAAAAAGACCAGCTGCGATATTGTTGAACAGCATAGCGAGTTCCTAGCCCCATTTTATAAGGTTCTTAGAAAAGCTTTGAAAGTTCAATCTCAAGGAGGTGGCTCAGCGGTCAGCACTGCTGCCTCATTGATCTAGTGACTAGGGTTTGATTCCACCCTTAGATGACTGTCTGTGTTTAGTTTGTATGCCCTCCCAGTGTTTGTTCCGGTTTCTTCCCATAGTTCAAAGATGTGCAGGTTAGCCATGGGCAATGCAGGATTATGGGATGGGTCTGGGTGGGATGCTCTTTGGAGCGTCATCTAGACTTGATGGGCTGAACAGCCTCTTTCTACACTGTAGCGATTTCTATGGAAGAGAACCAGTGTTTAGAAGAAACTTGGTTGATGACAAGTTTTAATATTGGATCTTTTGGTATTTTTTAAAATGTAGTGTTACTTCTAGAACCACTAACTTTTATCTACATGTGTTTATGGATGAAAAAATGTTGTATTTTTCCCAATGAAAAGTCCTGAATGACTTCAGAAATTATGTTTGTTGCAATGTTATCATTGAAATCTCCCACCCTAAATAATTATAAAATATTTCTTGTAATATTTAGGCTACAATTAAATTTACAATTGCTTATCCTATCATTAATGATAGACGACAGAGGATGGTGGAGGAGGGGTTCTTTTCAGACTGGAGGCCTGTGATCAACAGTGTGCCACAGGAGTGGTGCTGGATCCTCTGTTTTTTGTCTTTTTTTTTATAAATGATTTAGATGTGAACAAAAGAGGCGAGGTTAGTAAGTTTGCAGATGACACGAAAACTGGATGTTGTAGTGGACAGCGAAGATGGTTACCTCAGAGTATCGCAGGTGGAGTTTAATTTAGATAAATGAGAGGTACTGCATTTTGGAAAGGGAAATCAGGGCAGGATTTATACACTTAATGGTAAGCTCCTGGGGAGTGTTACTGAACAAAGAGACCTTGGAGTGTAGGTTGAACATGGAATCGCAGGTAAATAGGTCAGTGAAGAAGGTGTTTGGACGCTTGCCTTTATTGGTCAGTCCATTGAGTACAGGAGTTGGGAGATCATGTTGTAGCTGTTTAGTCATTGGTTAGGCCACTATTGGAGTATTGTGTGCAATTCTGATCTCCCTGCTATAGGAAGCACGTGGTGAAACTTGAAAGGGTTTAGAAAAGATTTACAAGGATGTTACCAGGGTTTTGAATGGTTTGAGCTACAGGGAGAGGCTGAATAGACTGGAGCTATTTTCCCTGGAGTGTCTGAGGCTGAGGAGTGACCCTATAGAGGTTTATAAAATTATGAGGGGGCATGGATAGGGTGAATAGCCAAGGTCTTTTCCCTGGAGTTGGAGAATCCAAAGCTAGAGGGCATAGGTTTAAGGTGAGAGGGGAAAGATTTAAAAGGCACTTAAGGGGCAACCTTTTCACACAGAAGGTGTATGGAATGAGCTGCCAGTGGAAATGGTGGAGGCTGACACAATTACAACATCTAAAAGGCATCTGGATGGATATATGAAGAGGAAGGGTTTAGAGGGGTATGGCCAAATGCTGGCAAATGAGACTAGATTTATACAGGGTATCTGGTCAATATAGACAAGTTGGACCAAAGAGCCTGTTTCCATGCTGTAAATCCCTAGACTCCATGACTCTATAATGTCCGGAATAAACCTACAGCCTAGGATTAATGTTGCTCAGTACAAAGTAAAGACTTTGCCAACATTTATCTTCTAAACAGACAATGTTGCGTTTCAATCCCCATCAGATTTGTAAAACAAAATGAAGTGAAACAAATAGACTAGGATGGTGTGGTACTGACTCTCCTTTGTCTCTGACGGGAATTCGACTTGGAAGCAAATTACTTGGTCATAATTCTAGAAACTGCTAGAAATATTAGAGTGTGGGACTGATAGAACTCTGTCAACCTTTCTCAGTAAAGGACAAAGATTGACAGAGTATCGTGATTTCATGGGATATCCGTCCGTGTCCTTGTGAGCAGTACACGAAGGATAGGCATGAGAAATTTACGTTGGGAAAATAAGGATGTGCATGGGAGAATGTAGACTACTGGGCAATAGAGTACTTAAAGTAATAAAAGGACAAGGAGAAATATGGAGAGACATAAAAAAGAGGAAGTGTCCTTAATGTTAGTGTAAAAGGAATGAGTATAGCAACCAAGATCAGAGAGATAGAAAAATCAATAAAGTGACACAGCAAATGAGTGGAAAACCTAATAAAAGGTAAAATGGTTTAATCAAGGAAGCAGACATTCAGCAGAGGAATTGCAAAATTGCTTTCTACCTTCTTCAGCAATGAATCTCAGAACATTTCTATTTACCTGACGAAAAGTGTGAAATATGGCCAGCAAGGCAGCATTAGTGTGTCAGGGCAGTACTCAATGCTGAAATTCACCCTCACTATTTGTTCTTCCTCTGACTGTAACTTTGAGGGAAACTCAGGTACATTAAGGTGAGCCATCACATGACAGAGGAAATGCCTTTATTTACTGGCGTCTCCTTTTCAGCAACCTGACTGGCTGTGAAACACAAAATAATGCCAGCCCATCAGCCATTCGTAAATGGCTAAAAATCTGGCAGATGCTGGAAATCTGAAACAAATACAGAGAATGTTGGAGAAACTTAGCAGCTCTGGCAGCAAATGTGGAGAGAAAAAAAGAGTTAATGTTTCAAGTCTGATATGACTCTTTTTCAGAACTGCTCAGACTAGATTCAAAATGTTAACTCTATTTCTCTTCACTTGTAAATAGTTATATTGGCAAGAAAAAGTAAATGTTGTGTTTAATAACGAAGCCAGGAAAAGTTGACAAAAAACTGAAAAAAAACTGTGGATGCTGGAAATCAGAAACGAGAACAGAAATTGCTGGAGAAACTCAACAGTTCTGGCAGCATCTCTACAGAGAAAGCAGAGTTAACATTTTGGGTCCATTCTGAAGAAGGGTCACTGCTCAATTTCACCAGCAATTTCTGTTTTGGTTCAGGAAAAGTTGAGTTCAGTGGTTCAAAATAGGAATTCATGTACTGGTAAAAGTTATTGTCCCTCAATCTGCTTGTCGAATGTAGTTGGGTGGGTGTTACTCCCTCATGAAACAATCGAGCACGCCGTCAGAAATGCGTAAAAACTTGTGAATGGCAAAAAAAAATGTTTGAAAGGACCGTACTTTGGTGCTAGCGGGAAAAGATTCTGAACAGAGTTTTCTTTTGGAATTTTACCTTGGGAACAAGAATGGACAAGGCGAATTTGGAGAGCTGTGTACTGGAGCTCTGCAGGCAGATCTGTGATGTTTGCTCGGATATTGCAGCAAACATCTGCGTGATAAAAGATCTAGCTGATGATTCTATGAAGGCTAACAGTATTAAGAAGCAGAGAGAGCTGAAAGGAATGCCCTCAAGCAAGGTTTCTGTTGCAAGATAACAAGCATGGGGCTGGATGAACACAGCAGGTCAAGCAGCATCATAGGAGCAGGAAAACTTGACGTTTCGGGCCTAAACCCTTCTTCAGAAATGGGGGAAGATAATGAGGTTCTGAGGGACGCTAATAGTACTGTTGCAATTCTAAAATGTAGACCATGTTGGATGATCAATGAATCAATCTCGTTGTCAACAGTATCAGGTTGGGATTGAAAAGCCTGAGATGGAAAGCCCATTGGAGAACATTAAGATAATGGAAGTGTTTAATACAGTAAATGTACTGAAGATAATCAGTTGTGAATGCAACCAGAATCAGGGGCCTCGAATATGATTGAGTGACTAATAAATCCAAACACAAACTGGGGAGAAGCGTCTTGTCCTGGTGAGTGTTGAGGCTGTGGTACTGATTCCCACAGGGAACAGCTGATGGGAATGGGTGCCTTAGAGGAGAAGCTGAATAACTGGAGAGTTGAATAAACGGATTTGTTGTGTTGACTGGTTTGGATAAAGACAGATGAGAATGTCTGTTTGGACAATAAAGATTGACATAGATCTATTGGAATGAATGGCCTTGTTCTTTAGTAATCTTAAATAATTTATTGTGAAAAGCCCAATTGATGATGAAGGTGATAGTGATTGAGTTAGAATTAGCTCTATTGTCACATGTACTCACAGCAACCGTGAAAAGTTTACAAAGTCACCATTTCCAGCCCCATCTTAGCAGCAAAGGTACCTGGGGACAGATCCTTCCGTACAAATTCTTAGGCAAAAGAGAATAGAAAAATGAAGAAATAAAAAGTCAAGCATTAGACTTTTGTGCCATCTAAGGTACAACAACACAAGATCATAGGAATAAATTACAAAAATGAAGAAATAAAAAGTTCAGAATAACTGTCCTTCCGACTCAGACTGCGGCAGATTTCGCCTCAAGGCACCCGAGGCTGGGGGTGCGCGCTGAGGCTGGGGGTGCGGACAGAGGCTGGGTGTGCAGACTGAGGCTGAGAGTGCGCGCTGAGGCTGGGAGTGCGCGCTGAGGCTGGGGGTGCGCGCTGAGGCTGGAGGTGCAGACTGAGGCTGGGAGTGCGCGCTGAGGCTGGGAGTGCGCGCTGAGGCTGAGAGTGCAGACTGAGGCTGGGAGTGCAGACTGAGGCTGGGAGTGCGCGCTGAGGCTGAGAGTGCAGACTGAGGCTGGGAGTGCGCGCTGAGGCTGAGAGTGCAGACTGAGGCTGGGAGTGCGCGCTGAGGCTGAGTGCAGACTGAGGTTGGGAGTGCAGACTGAGGCTGGGAGTGCGCGCTGAGGCTGAGAGTGCAGACTGAGGTTGGGAATGCAGACTGAGGCTGGGAGTGCAGACTGAGGTTGGGAGTGCAGACTGAGGCTGAGAGTGCAGACTGAGGTTGGGAGTGCAGACTGAGGCTGAGAGTGCAGACTGAGGTTGGGAGTGCGCGCTGAGGCTGAGAGTGCGCGCTGAGGCTGAGAGTGCAGACTGAGGTTGGGAGTGCAGACTGAGGCTGGGAGTGCAGACTGAAGCTGGGAGTGCGCGCTGAGGCTGAGAGTGCAGACTGAGGTTGGGAGTGCGCGCTGAGGCTGGGAGTGCGCGCTGAGGCTGAGAGTGCAGACTGAGGCTGGGAGTGCAGACTGAGGTTGGGAGTGCAGACTGAGGCTGGGAGTGCGCGCTGAGGCTGGGAGTGCGCGCTGAGGCTGGGAGTGTGGACAGAGGCTGGGTATCGAGGCTGAGAGTGCACGCTGAGGTTGGGA